>SNQJ01S0073856.1:0-19186 GCA_010110895.2 Picea sitchensis | reverse complement strand
TGCCCCCTCGAAGAGGCTTATTATCTGAAATTATCTCTGTTTCAAGGCGTTGAGTACTTTTCCTGAGGTTTTTCCATGCTATATTGATGTTTGGTTCTTAACACCATGTAGTTGGACGGAAAAACTATGTGTGTCAAGGTCGAAGTAGTCGATGCGCCTCTCGACTATAACCTTTTGTTGGGTCGAAGTTGGACTTACGCAATGACAATGGTTGTATCCTCCATTTTTTGTTTTTTATGCTTTCCTCATGAGGTTAGGATAGTAATCATTGATCAGTTGTCTTTCTCTCATCCTGACCCTTCATCAAGGGCATCCACGGTCCCAATGATCGATAACCCACAACAAGGTACCATCAATCTAGGTGTTGGATTGTTTCCATATTTGATGGGCACTTTCGAAATTCCACCACCTTCAAATGATGTTAAGTTTGTTTCGACTATCCCTGATCAACCCAAGGTTGTGATTCTCCAAGTAGCTTCATTTCAAACAAATTATTTCGACAATTTGTGGAATTTACCTTTCCCGTTGGCTTCGATGGAAGGGGTAGGGAATCCTGGCATGGTGATGCCCCTATCCGCAACTGAGGTTGTGTACAACATTGTTTAGCAAACCTTGGCCAACTCTGATCCAACTCCCCCTCAAGAGCTATATCTTGTTCTAGAGCCTATTTGGGCTCAAGAGTCTCTTAACTCTCATGATCCTTTGGACTTGGTATTTCCCTCCGACAAGGATATTTTAGAGGCAATGGATAATCTAGACAAAACTTGGGATGATCTTCATCATAGATCTTACTCTTTACCTGAGCTTAAGAGAGTGGAAGCAGAAGAGTTTACTGCGACCATGAATGGAGATGTTGCTCGGCCTGTTAATCCTTTGGAAATGCATGGAGTATATGTTGAGGGAAACATGGTGAGTATAGCTGTGATGATTCCAATTGATATCTCCAAGACCCTTGGTATCGTCAAAAACATATTCATCGTAGCGTATTATTCCCCCATGGATATTAAAGAGTATACTGAATTATTTAAGGAATTTCGCAACGTTTTCGACTGGTCTTATGAGGAAATATCAGTCATTTATCCTTGTATCATTGAACATGAAATTCAAACTTATCCCGACACTAATTCGGTTCGACAGAAGCTTCACTCGGTTAACCCTCGAAAGGCAGTAGCTATTAAAGCTGAGGTAGAAAAATTGATCAAGGCTAGTTTAATCTACCCTATTCAATTAATGAAATGGGTGTCAAATCATGTTCTTGTCAACAAAAAGAAAGGTGCAATTCGAGTGTGCATGGATTTTCATGATTTCAACAAGGCATGCCTGAAATATAACTTTCCTACCCCTTTCATTGATAAGATTATCGATGAATGTGTGGGTTGTGAAGTCTTTTCCTTTATGGACGGTTTCTCAGGGTACAATCAAATTTAGATCAAACCCAAGGATCAACATAAGATTGCTTATATATGTCCTTGGGGTACCTTTTCATATAATAAGATGCATTTTGGCCTTAAAAGTGTTGGAGCTACGTTTCAGCAGGCTATGTTGTTCACCTTTCACGATCTCAAACATATAGTCGAGGCATATCTTGATTCTCTCGTGTCACGTTCTCACAAGAGGTCAGATCATCCCACTCACCTTCAACTTATCTTTTAGGGGTGTCACTACTATAGAATTCGTTTGAATACCAACAAGTGCAGTTTTTGTGTTACGTCAGGATGTTTATTGGGCTTTATCATGTCCAACAAAGGGATCATGATCGATCCTTTCAAGGTTGAGGCAATAGTTCACTTGCCTCCCCTGTGCACAGTTCGACAACTTTACAGTCTCCAAGGAAAAGCTAACTTCTTACGGTGATTTATTTCCAACTATGCCGAAATAACTAAAGGGTTCATGTGTCTTTTGAAGAAAGGGGTCCCATTCCTTTGGGATGAATCATCTCAACACTCTTTCAAAGCATTGAAAAGTGCCCTGATGTATGCCCCTCTACTCATCCCTCCTGATTATGGCAAGGATTTCTTGTTATATTTAGTTGCAACAGAGTCTACCATCAGTATGGTCTTGGTTCAAGAGGATGACATGCTCCAAGAAAATGTTATATACTACCTTATTCGAGGCTTAGTCGAACCAGAGCTCAACTATACTCATGTTGAGAAGTTGTCTTTGGAAGTTGTCTACGTTGTCCAAAGGTTTCATCATTATATTCTACTCCATAAAACCATTGTCATCGAAGTCATTAATCCTTTTCAGTATGTTTTGACATGGTGGGTCATTGGAGGGAAGATTAGTCACTGGATCATTATTCTTTAGGAATTTGATTTGGACTTTGTTTCAGCTAAATCTAAGAATTCTTTGGTTTTTGCAGAGTTAATATCAGAACTTCTGATTAAGAGTAGCATAGATATGCCTGAGGAGTCGTTGATCAATGGCGATCTCTTCTTTATTGCGTCTTCTGACCCTTGCTATGGAGATATTCTTGGGTATCTTCACACTATGAAGTTTACTCCTTCTTATTCTCATGATGAGCATCGATGGATACTCCATCAAGCACAAAGTTATCTTATCCTCGATGACACTTTGTATCGTCAAGGAATTGACTGCATTCTCCATCGTTTCCTAACTCATGAGGAGGTAGAGCTTGTGCTTAATGATTTCCACACTAGAGCATGTGGCAATCACTTTTCTGGGATGGATATCACTTATAAAATCCTTCATTTTGGATACTTATATCCCTCATTAATCAAATATTGTATAGAAGCATTCAAGAAGTGTCATCTATGTCATATATTCTCTTGAAAGATATGGGCACACCCTACTCCTATTTTTCATGTTATTGTGGTTGGTCCCTTCACTAAGTGGGGAATTGATTTCACTACATGCCACTTGGTTTATTCTAGGGGGAATCATTATATAATTGTGGCAGTAGACTGCTTCACCAAGTGGGTCGAATCCATGCCAACATTTAGCAACGATGAGGAAACAGAGGCACTCTTGGTTTTCAACCAAATCATTTCTAGGTTCAGTATACCGAAGGATATTGCCACTAACCATGGCAATCACTTCCAAAATAATATGATGAAAAATTGAATGCCAAAGCTAGGGCTTAAAAAATAACATTTGTCACCCTATTATCCACAAGTGAATGGTCAGGTGGAGGTTGTCAACAAGTCTCTTAAGACCATTCTCCAATGGACAATCAATTCGGCCAAGTCGAATTGGCATTTGATGTTGTACTCAAAACTGTGGGTATATCAAAAAAATTTCAAGACTGCCACATGATTCTCTCCTTTCCAACTGGTTTATGGGATGGCGACAGTATTTCCTATCGAGTGTCAGATTCCTTTTCTTAAGTTGGCAGTGGAACTACTTCCTGACACAAATGCACTTGAATAATGTCTCCTCTCTCTCGAGCGGGTCAATGAATAGAGTCAAGATGCAACCTTGGATAACGAGACTCACAAGCATCATGTCAAGTTCTAGTATGATCAGTCAATTCACCTTCTCCGAAGGTGATCTTGTTTTGGTCTATGATAAAGATAAAGATCCCTTAGGGGAAGGAAAGTTTAAACCTATGTGGTTCGGGTCATTTAGTATAAATATCATTCTGGAAAAAGGCGCTTATGGGTTAGTTGACTTTGAAGGCAATGTGTTTCCTGGGCCCAGAAATGAGATTTACTTAAAGAAGTATTACACTTAGGTCGGTCACCTGAGTGTGAATTCTTGTATATAGTATATATATTTTATCTATAGTATATTTTTTTTTATGGACGAATAGTTTATTGTGCCTCTGCATTGTGGAAGATGTCAAGTGAGTCTGAGGTTTATGTTGGGTTTGAGGACAGTACTAGCCGACACACTCGAATGTTTTCTTCCATAGCTTGGGTGATCTTCACGCCCACTGGTCAGTTGGTATCTTCTGGAGGTGTTTTTCTAGGAGAAGCAACCAATAGTGTTTTCGAGTATAGTGTTGTAATAGAATTTCTATGTGATGCTTTGTCACTTGGTATTTCTCACCTCTGGGTTCATTTAGATGTTCAACTGGTAGTATAGCAGTTAAATGGATTCTACCACGTCCACAATCCCACCTTGTACCGACGATTCCTTAGGGTATGCCTCTTGGAACGTTATTTTGATTATATTACATTTCCTAGACACTCTAATCAATTAACTGATACATTGGAAAATCATGTTTTAGATTGGCATGTTTCACACACATAAATATAAAAGCACACAAATATACACACATGTAAATATAATTGTACAAAATGTATTTAATCCATAAGGAAAAAATATGTATATATATAATATGTCCCAAAATGATGTCACAGTACAAAATGTAGGCCATAAAGCCTCAAAAGTGTCAAATATACATTATCGGGCTTAAGCCATCAATACATATGGGAGATACAAAAATGGGTGCCCTCGACACGCATAATGTCCAATACTAATCTAATCTCTAGGCATATTGTCCCTAGTATAGTACACTACGGAGTTCGCCAGACACTAGAATAACTAGACCCATGCCTTGGGTACTCCCACTACATGAGTCTACATGGATGGTGGCAGATCCTCGATCTCTGTCATGGGCATGCTACGGGTGAGGGTTGTCATGTTCCTCTCTACCTGCCTCAGTACTCTCTCATCCTCCACTGATGATGGGCCTGCCTCTACTGGGGCTCCTCCTAGTTGTATTTTCTCTCGAGGACGACGTCAAGTCTAGGGGAATTCCACTGGCTGCATTGGTCCCACATCTATACATACCAGGTTTTAATTTAGTACTGTGACATTACCAAAAACATGTTTTCTTTTGCATTATAAAATTGAAAAATTAAAAAGTTAAAAATTAAAAATGTTAATACGCACCTATCTCGCCCCGTGATGCACTAGGGAGCATAGGCATGTCCGAGTTTCTCAAGAAGCTAATACCCGCATATGGGTAGTCCTCGATGGAGGGAATCTAGAATTTCCACTAGTTGAATAACTTTTCATCATATGACTCATGTACCCCTCCTCCTCCATGACACAACATCAAAGAGACCCATCTACACAGTGTTGGAAAGGAGGCTATGTGTCCCCGTACACCCTCCCTCGGGCTCATGTATGACACTCTTTCAAAGAAGAATGCGCATAGTACTGTCATGAATCCAAAGTTTCTCCTTTGTATCAACTTGCACTCTATTAGTTGAATTTTCATGTAATTGAGCATGTTGATGCTCCAATCAAATATAATTGGCTACAAAAACTAAAATTCCCAATGCATCTGGGCTCGAAAGGCCTGTTGTAGAGCAACGGATCCTGTCATCTGCTAAATCATGTATAATACCACTCTCAAACTCATACTCTCAATCTTTTGTATCGGCACTTGAGAGCCCATCTTCTCTATGTTGGCCTCACAATACATATCAATATAATGGGCTATGTTATATGTCCCGGGAGGGAAAGTATCCAAGTTTACCGGTTCACCCCTCCTAGAGAGATCGGTCAAGAAGTAAACGTCTTCAGTGGTTGGTGCTAGTGATTGGCCTTCTATCATAAAGGCATTTTCATCTAGTTTCCAATACTCTACCAGATAGTTTAGAGGTATTGGTTGAGCTCTCATAAGGGGACAATGTAAAATTTTCTATAATCCACATTGTTTTAGTGTTGCCACCACCTCTGGGTTGTCCTCGACCATTTGGTCAACCTATTCATGTTCTCTTTCCCTCCAATGCACATACATCTTGAGTCATGCAACCTGTGACATCCCGGGCCATCAACCTCTGTCGGGTAACGCTACCCAAACAACATTATCTTTACTTGCTAGCTCTGATACCAATTTGTCACCTTCCTGACCTTAAACCGACAGGCCAGGCAACATTACCTCGGAAACTAACATGCTCGAGCATACACATATATATATGAATATATTTTTAATGCAATTTTAACTAGACATTAACATTTTGTACATACACATATTCTTGTGGAAGCAACAATGACACATACCAATAATTAACAGATGATTTACGTTCTTCTATCACACAACTTAATGCAGAAATAATAGTAAAAGAATACATGCACTAATCATAGACAAACCATAGATGTAACAACATATATAAATACATATCATGTAAATGAAGAGAGAAATGGGTACTTATCTTTTAAATGTAGACCACCAATTGCATATAGACCTTCCACTAACCTCCCAGCCTTAGACCACATTGCTCATCACACTCAACAGTGGGTCACCCCCGAGCTGGGACTAAACTCCACTTGGCAAGGGATTTCTAGGCTTGGAAAGGACAAAAGGGAAGTCACACGGAACAATAGGAAGGATTTTTATCCCAGGATCCACTTACGCCCACAACCCACATTTCCTCATTCCCCACATGCCTATTCCACCCTAGGAGGGTACACCTTCACTATTACAAGTCCATCGGCTACTACACCTCCCTTTCCTTGGGCTTCAGCAACAAGCTGGACTGGAAGTCTCAAAGTATTGTAGCTGCTATGGGACTCCCTCTAGAAAAAATCACTTCCCCATCAAACTCTCTCACTTGGGGGAGTTTCTCACATGCCTGACAACATGCTTCTTCAATTCATCTCTTAATTCAAATGGACACAGGGGATGTCAACAAAAGAATTCAGCTAACGCACAGGTGATGGTAACAACTAAAAAGGGGTAAGGACACAAAATATGGCAGCAATCCAAGCTCATCCAAAGAATTGTTTTGGCATCAACAGCCAACCGCTAATACACAGCACGGGCTCAGGCACAATACAAGTGTGTCAGGCTTCATGGGAAATATGCAGGACAATTGTAGTATCTGCAAGTTACAATGGCGTGTGCATAAATGGGGAGTACGATGGACTTCCAAGGTGGCTAACCTTGCGAGAGTGCAGACAAAATGGTGAAGGGTGGCAAGAATCGTGATAATCATGAGAATCCTCAGAGTCGTGAGAGTCATGAGAATGGTGAGGGAACCCCCCAACGAGATGACTTTCCCACCTAAAAATTGCATGTGCCCAGGTTGACACATGTCTCCCTGAAGCTACATGAGGTCCACTTAACACTCGTCCCCTTTCCCTAGGAACTTAGGACCACACGGTTAAGTCAAACGTTAGCCTCTAACAAATAATAATATAATATCATTCCTTTAGAGGTAATCCCTCTAGCTTAGCCCTTATTCCTAGACACTTATCCCCTTCCCTACCTAGTGTATCTTAGTCCCCCATAAGTATTTCTTCGTGAAGGGTCTACACGCAACGATGTATTTTTTATTAATGATGCGAGTATTTAATACAAAATCAGGCTCATTGTTCTTAACATCTAGCTCACCAGCCTAATAAACACATAAGTCTCTCAGCTTATAACTACTTGGCTCACCAGCCTATAAACATAATTACAATTCAGCAAGGGCTCGGCCTTGGGGTGTTACAATCCCCTCCCCTTATTTTTTCACTATCCTTAGTGAAACTTATTTACACAACAACAACAAGATTTCCAAAATCTTCAAAAATATGTGGTGTTAGCACTAAGAGTCACCCTCTGACTGCAAGAGGATAAGCCCAGTACCCATCAAAATATTTGTGGATTAAAAGGGTGTGAGTGGGTGAGTTAGCGAGACTTTAAGGAAAGGAGAGACAACAGAGATCACTGCAGATCAATGATGGGCCATTGGGCTAAGGAGTCATAAACAGTCTGATCAATGAAGGCATTTAAGATCCCTATCAGATAAAGGACTTAAATGGTGGTGGGAAGGAGAAAGGTAGAAAGTGTCTGAATGATAAACCATAAAAAAATGGGAAAGTTGACTGCAGATCCTCTTCTGCCTCAAGAATCCAGAAATCAGGGGGTTTACAATGATCCAGACAAGAAGAAAAATGTAGGATGTCTGCTGAACCATGAAAGATGGGCATGACAACTACAGATCCTCCATCGCCCCAGGAATCCATAAATCGGAGAGATTACATTCAGACAGGAATGAGAAATAGAAACGTCTGTTGAACCATGAAAGATGGGCATGACGGAAACAGATCCTCCATCACCTCAGGAATCCATAAATAAGAGAGATTACATTCAGACAGGAACGAGAAACATAAACATCTATTGAACCATGAAAGATGGGCATGACAGAAACAGATCCTCCATATCCTCAGGAATCTATAAATCAGAGAGATTTCATTCAGACAGGAACGAGAAATAGAAACGTCTATTGAACCATGAAAGATGGGCATGATGGCAATAGATCCTCCATCGCCTCAAGAATCCATAAATCATAGAGATTACATCCAAACAAGAAAGAGAAACAAAAAATGAAAACTAAGAAGATGGTCTAATATAACAACTTAAAGGAATCTTCAGTAACATAACAATTTACAATCCAGGCCCTCGGGCTTACAACAAAAATACAGTCATAACAACTCTCAAATCGTTCCCCCAATCTGGGCCAAAGCTACCCCCCTCTTACAAAATCTAAATTGATCTCCTTTATACTCAGATTAGTGCCCAACTCTCATGAGTGTGATCTGATCACTACATTCAAAGCTTTGCATTGGAGCAGTCCTCTGTCAGACTGTGTGATTTCTTCTATCAGACGCAAGCTCACATTGACATGGGCTTGCAGGAAAATCCGTCCATAGGGGGACCTTGGGCTGATAGTTCTGTCTCTATGACCAGGACCTCCATGCCTTCCATTTACTGAGTTAGTCGAGGTTTCCACCACCAGTCCTTCTTTCATTAACTTCCTTTTCTCGGTATTGCGATGCAGCTTAATGCTCAGGGGGCGGCCACGTGCTTCTCTTGGATAGGATGTTATATGAGCACATGATTGCGGGGCCTCTCAAAGGTGATTTGAATTTAGACTACTTTTAGGCCCACAATCCATCTCCCTTCGCCACGTATCTCTTTTGACTTTCCATGGTTTCAATTGCGGGACCTCTCAAGAAAATTATTGCCCGAGAATGTTGCGTTCACGCAATGGACTGTGGTCGTTGATATCATGATATTGGATGAGGCTTCACGATTAGTGTCTCAAATCTTCCCCCTCCAAATCAATGGATCAGATCTTCCCTTTTTGAATCAACGGTTGAGACCTGCTTCGCGATTCAGGTTTCGGACTTTTTAAACCTCAAACCTCCTCTGCCTTCTGCTTCTTTTACCTAGAGCTAAAGATATGACAACACATGGCCCCCTAAGATCAAAGGATAGAATATCTTTGTGGCACCGGGCTCCGGGAAAATTAAAACTAAAACTTACTTTATTCCATGCGCTTTTACCTGGAGCAATGGATCTGAGGACATGTGGCTCTTGCTAATCAACAGCTCAGATTCACTTCAAACCTTCGACCACTTCGGCCCTTCGGGTGCTTCGGCCACTTCAGGACTTCAGGACTATACTTCATGCAATTTTGGACTTTTGAATGCCCGTGAGCCATTGATTTGAACTGTTTCTTGGAATCTCCGCCGCTGAAAGATTAAAACTACATGATGCTTGCACTTCAAGCCCGAAATAGACTGTTAAGAAAGTTGTGCTTTTTGTTCCTGATTGCGGCCTATGTGAACAAGGACTTGGATGTCTTGCGACCCTTTGACAGCTTTATGTGATAACATGTGGGTATTCCTCCCTCATAGCATCTTCATGCTCCCATATCGCATCCTTAGGACCGTACCAGGTCCAATGATCCTTTACAAGCTTTACGACCCGATTCTGGAGTTGCTTTCTCTTCCATTCCAGTATGCGCATAGGCTACACTTGCAAAGTGCCTTCTCGTTCCACCTGAATCACATTCCAATCAATCACATGATTAGCATCAAGTATATAATTCTTGAGCAATGATACATGAAATACATTATGAATAGTCATGGATGCAGGTAATGCAAGCATATAAGCTACTGGTCTGATCCTTTCTAGGATTTCAAACGGTCCACAAAATATGGCTCCCAACTTGGAATAGCTTCCCAGATTTAGGGAACTTCTGTTGGATTTCACCTTTAGGAAAACATGATCACCCACTTTACACTCTCTTTGGTTTCTTCCTTTGTCTGCATAGCTTTTATGTCTGTCTTGGGAAGCCTTCAAATTTTGTTTAATCTTTAGTGTTTTCTCTTCCATTTCCTTGAGCAACTCTGGCCCAACCACTACCCTATCAGTTGGGTTGTCCCAGCTTACTGGGGTGTTTCACTTTCTACCATAAAGTGCTTCGAATGGTCTCATCTTTAGTGATGCTTGATACCCATTGTTGTAGGCAAATTCTACCAAGTGCAGATAATATTCCCATTTAGATGGTTTTTCCATCACATACATCCTTAGCATATCTTCTGTCACTTGGTTTACTCTTTCTGTTTTTCCTTCTTACTCAGGATGATAGGCTGTGCTAAAGTTCAAGTTCATTCTAAATCCCTTGAATAATCCTCTCCAGAACTTTGAGGTAAACTTTAGGCCTCTGTTAGACACAATTGTCTTGGGAATACTATGTAGTCATGCTACTTCCCTCATATAGATATCAGCAACGTTAGTTTCCCTGTGAGTAGTCTTTAATGGAATAAAATGAGCAGCCTTAGTAAGCATGTCCACTACTACCATGATTGCATCATGTTGTTTTCTTGTTTTGGGAAATCCTATGATGAAATTCGTTGTTAAAACTTCCCATTTCCACTCAGGAATGGGTAATGGTTGTAGAAAACCTATTGGGTGTCTATGCTCAGCCTTTATCTTTTGACATTCCAAAAACTTGGCAATAAAATCAGCCACTTCTTTCTTCATGCCTGGCTAATAATATTGGCTTTTGACTGCAGAAATTTTTTTCTGATATCCTGGGTGTACCGCATAAGGTACATTGTGCATTTGTTTTAAATGGCACTCCTCAATTTAGAATAATTGGGTACATAAACTATGTTTCTGTATAAGAGGATTCCATCAATTCTCAATTCATAATCCTCAACTTTCTGCTTCATTTTACCCTGCTGCAATTTTGTTACCAATTCCATGTACTGCAAATCTGATTTTGCAACCTCCACAATTTTTTCTTTCAAATCTGATTGGCACATGCTAATGGTTGTAGCATGCAACTCATGCACTCTTCTGCTGAGTGCATCAACCACTTTGTTCTCTTTCCCCTTGATATGCTTTATATCAAAGTCATATTCACTGAGAAACTATAACCATCTTCTTTGCCTGGAATTTAGAGTTGGTTGATCAAATGAATATTTCATACCATTATGGTCTATCCTAAGCTCAAAAATATTTCTCATGAGGTAGTGCCTCCAATTCTTCAAAGCGTGCACTATGTCTTCCAACTCAAAATTGCGAGTGGCATAGAGCCTTTCATGCTCCTTCAACATCCTTGATTTATAACATACAACAAACCCATTTTGATTGAGGAATCCACCCAGTCGTTCTTTACATGCATATGTGCATACAATGAAGTATTCATTTGGATCTGAAATCCTTAGAATTCGAGCACTGGTTAACAGCTGCTTCAATTGTTGGAATCTTCTTTCAGATTTCTTTTTTCCATTGAAATTTCTTCCCCTTCCTTTGCAAGGAAGTGATGGGGTGAGCTATTCTCGAAAACCCTACAATGAACCTTTTGTAGTAGCCAGATAGACCCATAAAGGATATGAATTCTGTCACATTATTTGGCACTGACCATTCTCTAATGGCTTCTATATTCTCAGGATCCACTACTATCCCATCCTTTGAAATGATATGCCCCAAGTAGTGAATTTTTTTTTGATAAAATGAGCACTTGCTCAATTTGGCATACAGTTGATTCTCCCTTAGCACTTGCAACACCATCCTCAAATGATGATCATGCTCTTCTTCCGACTTGGAATATACAAGGATGTCATCCAAAAAGACAATGACAAACTTGTCTAAATATTCTCGGAAAACACCATTCATTAAGCACACGAAAACAACTGGTGCATTTGACAACCCAAATGGAACCACTGTGAACTCATAATGACCATACCTTGTTTTGAAGGTAGTCTTGCTGATGTCTTCCTCTTTAATCCTTACCTAATGGTACCCTGACCTGAGATCTATCTTTGAAAATATTCTAGAGTCCTTCAACTGATCGAAGAGATCATCAATCTTTGGAAGAGGATACTTGTTCTTTATAGTCACTTTATTCAACTATATGAAATCAATGCACAATCTTAATTTCCCATCTTTCTTCTTTACAAAAAAGACTAGGGCACCCCAAGGTGACACATTTGGGCGTATATACCTCTTCTTCATAATCTTTTCAAGCTACATTTGCAGTTCCTTTAGCTATGGTGTGCTTATTCTGTAGGGAGTCTTTGACACTGGAGCTTCTCCAGGAATTACATTTATAGAGAAATCAATATGTCTCTTTGGGGGTAGTCCTGGTACCTCCTTGAACACATTCAAAATCTTTCAGGACTGCATGATCCTCCATATTTGTCACCTTATCCTTAGATTCTTCCTCCATATGGGATGCAAATATTTGAGAACCCTTCCTGTAACACTTCTTCAGCTGCATTGCTGACATTTCTCTAACAACAACTGCCCTGGGAATTCCTTGGACTGCTCTCTGATTTCCTTCCTCATCCAAGAAAGTGAATGCCTTGTTATGGTAGTCTAAAATGGCATGGTGTTGGTCCAACCAATCCATACCAATTAGGCAATCATATGATCCCAAAGGAAAGATGTTCAAATCTTCCTTGGTATTCAGTCCATTCATGCCCACTAGACATGATTTAACCAACTCAACAACTTTCCTCTTGGCTCATGTAGCTAGCTATACCAGCCAATATTTCTCATTCTTGCTTCTTGGAAAACATAATATTTCCACAACTTTAGGATCTATGTAACTATGACTAGCTCCTAAGTCTATTAAAATAGTAAAGGCATGGTTATTGATCATACCTTTAACTTCAATCATGTGTGATTCAAATTCAGCTTGCTTGTTGTCCATGGATGCATAGATTCTTGGTACTCTTCTGCCTATGTCCTCCATTATTTCAGCTTGTTGAACATTGTGAACATTTCTCACCTTGTCCTTTCTATGAGGACCATCTCTATACCTATGATATCCTTTTCAACCCCAACATTCCATAGGTTTCGGCCTTGGCCTTTTCCCACCTACTTCAGCCATCCTGGGCTCTCTCAAAATTGGTTGTCCTTGAGGGATATTCCTAAAAAATGGTGGTTTGTTTCCCTTTTGCCTCTGCTCCCTCTTAAACTTCTTCTTGTCTTCCCAAGATTTTTGGAAAGTAGGATTTTATTTTTGTTGATCATATAATCATTTTTCTCTCTTTATAGTTTCTTCCATAGTTTTAGGATCATCATATTGGATCTCAACACTAATGGAAGATGGAAGCCCACTCAGATACCTTTGAATCTTAATTGTCTCATCCTTGATGAAGGGGGCATACTTCAAAAACTCCAAGAATCTTTTTTCATACTCATCAATGGACATACTTCTCAGCTTGATTTCCGAGAACTCTTTCATATTCTTGTCATAATACCTCTTAGTTAAGTACTTATTTTCAAAATGTCTCTTGAATTCCCTACATGTAACATTTTTCTCTCTGACATCTTGTACTTTCACAAGTTGATCCCACCATATGGATGCCTTTCCTTTAAGTTGGTAGATGTCAATTCTTCCCTCTGCATGAGAATAATAGTTATGCAGTTGGAAATATTTCCTCATGCCTAGCATTCATGCCTCAACATCTTCATATTTCTTGTGCTCTCCATCAAAAGTACGAGGCTTGATTTTATTCATTTCACCCTTTAGTTCATCCACTTCAGATCTCCTATGCTTTCTGGAAGGAAATGGACTTGAATTGTTGTGCGGCCTCCTTTTGGAATGCCTTCGGGAGTGTTGGCAATGTCTGCTACCACTTGTTCCTCTTCTTTCCTCATCAGGGGTCCCGTGATTCTCTGATTTGTTGGAGCCACTCTCCTTATCCAATTTCTTTTCGATTCCTTCTGGGCTTTGCATCAGCTTCATATTGAAGTCTCCTTGTTGCTCATTGTCTCTCATAAGCCTTTTGTTATATTCCTGGTGCATTTGGACATCTTTTTGAAAATTCTTAATGATTTTCATCATGTTCACTTCCTTATCTATTTCTTCTCCATGCCCATTGGAATTTGTTCCTTCAATTCCCAAATGGACATCCATTCCTCTAAATTCATCCTCTAAACTGTAAGCATCATGTGCCTCCTCCATTTCTTTGTACTATGAAACAACTCGGTTCAGCTCTTTCAATTGTTAACTCTACAAAAATGTGCAGTCAACCGAATTTTTGGCAGGCTATCAGTCTTTAATAATTTTCCATAGGAACTTAAATAATCTGATTCAACAGAAAGAATATCATACTCCATTATTGGTGGGTATGTGTCGATCAAGAATACCCACAATTCTCTCTCTAAACCTCGTTATGTTATGCAACAATTCACCATTCGGCGCTAGCCCCTTCTTCTTCATCCCTTGGTTCGCATGTGACCATGGCTGTGACCCAGTGATAACAATTTGGGTGCTTATCCAAAGTGTTGAAACTTCAGGCTCCGAAGCTTCAAAGGTTTCCCTTTTCCGCACGTCACAACGTCACAGAACAATGAACTATAGAACACGTGAAGAATGGTGGATCTATGGTCCACATTCCTTGTTCCAATCTATGGTGGATAGGAGCTTTGGAATTCGGGCTTAGGCTGTATCCAAGGCACTCCCCAACAAATATCTCGGAGTGCCGAATTGGAAAACTCACGAAGTAGGGTGGATCAATGGTCCACTATGACTCCGGTGCTTCGGCCTTCAGGAGTTCTCAACCCACATGACCCCACTTTTCCTCGAAGTGGCCATCCTCTATAGGTTCTTAACTCACTAACATGTGGCACACATCCCATGTGTCTACATCATCCTTGGTGACGTCATCACAGCCACATCACTTCGGGACTTCGGGACTTCATGAATTTAGATTATTTTACCTTAGCATTCCTCAAATCTCCTGAACTCTGAATTTCCGATCTAATTTACCTTTCGAGGTCCACATGGTACAATTATCAACAATTAAGTTGGTGTCACGTGGCCCCACATGTCAGATTTCTTTTGGTCTAACAGGGTCATCAAAGTTCCATTCTGACTGACATGTGGTAGGAATAAGGAAGTCTGCATCACCCTGGGTGACATCATCATGTCATGTCACTTCAGGACTTTGGGATTCAGGACTTCAGAAGGATTCACCTTAGCACACCTAGTTTCTCCTGAAGTGTCAAGCTCCTGAATATGTTGATCTGTAGTCGCGGCTTACCCCTTTCTCTTGGCTTGATCTATGGCTCTGATCTGACTTCGTCCAATCCAATAGTCCAACACTTCTTCCTGAATCTACGGTGTATATCCTCTCCAGAACTTCGGAACTTCAGGCTTCGATCTCTTTTCTTATAACATATAAATTTTCCGAAGTCGTGAAGTTCGAAGGACTTAGGGGTTTAACTTTTATACACCTTCTCTAGATCTGACAAATGTGAAGGGTCTTCCTTCTCCCAAACAGATCCTACGTCCCAATTTCAACCTCACAGCTCAACACAATGGTTGTTGCAACTCCTTTATCTATTTCCATTCCATAAACCATTATACCTCTTAAGCTTCATAATACGGCCAAGGTATTCTCTTGGCACCCAGGGACGTTCTGAACCTTGCGTTTTGTCCCTTTCAACAAAATTTCACTCTCAAATCTTGTCTCGTTAACCACTAACATGGCCCATCCAGGCTCAGTGTCGAAATCATGGCTCTGATACAAATTTGTGACGTCCCTAGCCATCAACCTCTGTCGGGTAATGCTACCAAAACAACCTTATCTTTACTTGCTAGCTATGATACCAATTTGTAACCTTCTCGGCCTTAAACTGACAGTTCAGGCAACATTACCTTGGAAACTAACATGCTCAAGAATACACACACAAATACACACACACACACACACACAGATATATATATATATATATATATATATATATATATATATATATGAATATATTTCTAATGCAATTTTAACTAGACATTAACATTTTGTACATACACATATTATTGCGGAAGCGACACTGACACATACCAATAATTAAAAGATGATTTGTTATCTGCTATCACACAGCTTAATGCATAAATAACAGTAAAAGCATACATGCAGTAATCATAGACAAACAATAGATGTAACAGCATATATAAATACATAACATGTAAATGAACAGAGAAATGGGTACTTATATTTTAATTGCATACCACCAACTGCGTGCAGACCTTCCACGAAAATCCCATCCTTAGACCACACTGCTCATCATGCTCAACAATGATTCACCCCCGAGCTGGGACTAAACTCCATTGAGCAAGGGATTTCTAGAATTGGCAAGTACAACAGCGAAGTTGCACAGAACAATAGGAAGGATTTTTATCCTAGGATCCACTTACACCCACAACCCACAAACCCTCATTCCCCACATGCCTGTTCCACCCTAGGAGGGTACACCTTCACTATTACAAGTCCATCGGCTACTACACCTCCCTTTCCTTGGGCTTCAGCAATAGGCTGGACCAGAAGTGTCAAATTACTGTAGTTGCTACAAGACTCCCTCCAGGAGAACTCTCTTCCCTAGAAAACTCTCTCACTTGGGCGAGTTTCTCAAATGCCTAACAACCTGATTCTTCAATTCAACTCTTAATTCAAACAGACACAGGTGATGTCAACAAAAAAATTCAGCTAATGCACAGGTGATGGTAACAACTAAAAAATGGGTAAGGACACAAAATATGGTAGCAATCCAAGCTCAACCAAGGAACTACGTTGGCAGCAACAGCCAACGGCTAAGACATAGCACAGGCTCAAGCACAATACAGGTGCATTGGGCTTCACAATAAATATGCAGGACAACTCCAGTATCTGCAGGTTACAATGGCACGTGCATCAGTTGGAAGTATGGTGGACTTCCAGGGTGGCTAACCTCGCGAGAGTGCAGATGAAATGGTGAAGGGTGGCGAGAATCGTGAGAATCATGAGAATCCTCAGAGTCATGAGAATGGTGAGGGAACCCCCCAATGGGCTAACTTGTGTTAAGAACCAAATATCAATATAGCATAGAAAAACCTCAAAATAAGTACTCAACGCCTCGAAAAAGAGATAATTTTAGATAATAAGCCTCTTCAAGGGGGAAACCTCCTTTTACCCCACATAAATGTTCAAGTACAAGATGATTCCAAATGAAAATGTCTCCTTGGTATATATAGGAGACTACGAGGTATAATTACAACTAATGGAATCAAGATGACATAAATAAAATAACATTACTAATCTAATATGCCCCAATTAAGGGGTAATGAGCCAATATTAGGGCTTAACATGCCCCTCCCCTTGAGACAAGTGTTGTCCAAAACGCTTGAGTAACTCTGCAAGCTTCTATATAAAATAGTCATCTTCCCAAGTGGAATCTTTAGCTAGTAGTTTCCTCCATTTAATGAGATACTCTGAAATGGATCTATTCCTCAGCTGGCGAATTCTTGTGTCAGTGATGGCTTCAGGCTCTACTATGATTTTTCCTTCCTCGTCAAGTTCTGGAAATATAGTTTATTTGGGATCTGTCACCTATAATAACCTTCTTTAAGCATGAAACATGGAAAAGTAGGTGTACTACCACCATTGAAGATCACGAGGCAACTCAATTTATATGCCATAGTACCAATCTTTTTGCAACACCTTATAAGGGACATGATGCGGATCTTGTCGCCTATAACCTTCTTTAAGCATGAAACATGGAAAACTGGGTGTACTCGTGAAGATGCAGGCAACTCCAATTTGTATGCCATAGTACCAATCTTTTGCAACACCTTATAAGGGACATAGTACTTTGGTAATAATTTATTATCCTTCTTGGCTTGCTTGAGGGAAATCTGTTTATATGGTTGTAGTCTTAAAAACACCTATTCCCCTACTTCAAAACTTCTTTCACTACGATGTTGATCTGCTTGTTGTTTCATGCGATTCTGTGCCATGGTCAGGTTGTCCTTTAAGAATTGGAGAACTTGTTGTTGATGCTTGATGTGATCTTCCACTGCTTGAACCTTAGATTTTTATTTTAGAGAAGAAGTGATGGAAGGTGGGTGGTATCCATAGAGTTCCATAAAGGGTCTCATTTTTGTTGCAGTATGAAAGGAAGTGTTATACCACCATTATTCCAAGGGTAACCATTTGAACCATTGTGTTTGTTTATCAGAGACAAAGAAATGAAGGTAGCCTTCCAGACATTTGTTCACTACCTCGGTTTGTCCATTAGAATGAGGATGATAGGATGAGCTATGAGCCAATTGAGTACCCAAACAAGAAAATAATTATGTCCAAAAATGTCCAGTGATGATGGGATCTCTGTCACTTACAATAATCTTTGGGTTGCCATGTAGATTTTCAATTTTCTCCATGAATGCGATGGAAACTGTACTAGCTTTGAAGGGATGAGAGAGTGCACAAAAGTGTGCATACTTGGTCAGTCTATCAAAAATCACCATGATGACACTCTTTCCTTCAGACTTTGGTAGCCCTGTGATGAAATCCATGGAAACCTCCTCCCAACGGTGACTTGGGATGGTTAATGGTTTTAAAGGACCTAGGGTATTAATTTTTTCCACCTTATTTTGTTGGCAAACCAAACATTCTGCCACAAACCTTTGAATATCAGCTTTAAGGCCATCCCCAAAAAAATCCTTCTTGACTCTATGGTAGGTTTTCAAAAATCCTGAGTGCCCTCCTACTGGAGAGGTGTGCAATTCCAATAGTACCTTTTGTTTGAGTTTGGAGTTCTTACATAAATATAAGCAATCTTTGTACCATAGTGAATCATTTTTCCATGTAAATGTATCTGATGCACTAGAACCCTGTGATACCTCTTAACTCAATTTCTTTTCCTTCCAATGAAAATTTCATGAAAAGTTCTTGAAAATTAAAATCCATTGTTCCTAATGATTGTAACCATTGGATTCCTAGTACAACATCAACACCACCCATACGTATAGCAACCATTGGACTATTCATTACATATTCCCCCATAGTATGATTGATCTTATTTCATTTTCCCAAGCAATTGGTATTTCCTCCATCTGCAATCATTACTTGAAACTCTGGTGCTGGATATACAAAGAAATTGAGAGCTTTGGCTAATTTATAGTGAATGAAATTATGAGTATTGCCAGAATCAATT
>SNQJ01S0073854.1:31979-47763 GCA_010110895.2 Picea sitchensis | reverse complement strand
CTTGAGTTATCTAATATATTTTATTATTATTATAAACTTCTTCAAATTCAAAATTTAAATCTCTTAAGTTATCTAATATGTTTTATTATTATTATAAATTTCTTCAAATTAAATTTATGATTTAAATTTTACATTACATTTTTAATGAGTGAGTAATTTTCAAGAAAGTTAGCATGTCTATATGTAAGTTTGTGTGTTCTATTAACTAGCACAGTCGCTAACTCGCGGCTGGTGAATGTTGAACGACCGATAATAAAAAAAACTCTCGCGTTAAAAAAAAAACTAACTCGCCGCTGGTGAACGTTGAATGATCGATAAAAAAACTCTCGCGTTAAAAAAAAAACCATTGAAAACGCTAGGCCCGTGCATGAAGAAACTGTGAACTTCCCAGCCCATCACACAAATAGTGGCTAAATCCCACACAGAAAACAAACCCTCCATATCTTAGCCACGTACGGACAGTTGAAGAATTCCAAAAGTTAATCATTTAAACATGGCAATCATATGATGGTACAGTGATTTCGTAATATGATTAGGTAAATGTTAAAAAGTAAACAGGTTAACGGGACTCATTGATTTTGGAGGACAACTAAGAATATGCCAGCATCTTTAATGCATGACCATCTCCAATATTAGAATTTAAGATTAAAATATCATTAATTGTGCCCATCTCCAATAGGTATACGCCTTTCGGCGTAATAAATTAAAAAATCATATATATATATATATATATATAACTCAACCTTATATAATACAGCCAAGGAAATATAAATATTTTGAATCCAAATCTTGCAATCCTATGGATAAATAAAAGTGGTTTTTCAACTTGGATTCCTGCAATGCAATATTAATTAATTTACAATCCTTGTATATCAAACTTAGTGTTGATAGCATCCACCAAAAACACATGTTTGTAATAGGAAGAAGGGTCATATGTCACAAATCATTCCCTATTGAAATCATATATAAGGTCACACCCAAATCCAAAAATAGAGCCTTATCTCGTCGTGGTAAGCATCACCTTTAAAACGATGAGATAAGGCTTTGTTTTTGGATTTGGGTGTGACCTCACATATGCACACTATCTACTTTACTGATTGGGAATTTAAATCTAAATAATTGTCTAATAAGATTTGAACTCACTAAGAAAATTAAGATTGTCTTTCCATGGACAACCTTCCTCCACGGGATTAATTTGGAGATTATATTCCTTGCTTGATATGTTTGCAACAACATATCAAGCTTCTTTTGAAACCTGCATGTTAGAAACATGTACTAAGTATGAGTCCTAAAAGCCTAAGAACTTGGTGATCATTGTCTTTCCATTCCTTCACTCCTAATTGGCAATTGCAACTAAGTTAATGAGCTTGGGATATATTATATCTACGTTCATCCACATATCATTTTCAAAGTCATTTGTTTCTTGTATTTCTATATGGAAGCCTTTTCCTTCAAATTTATCATTAAAATATTAATTTATTGTACGAGAAGCTATCTCTCAATTTCCAAGAACACATTACAGAAGCTATCTCTCAATTTCCAAGAACACATTACACTAGGAAAAGCACATCCCACTAGCAAACAACTAATAAACTTAACTTATGACAAATTCACTATGAGGATTTACTAGACTACATTTTTAAATATTCCAACACCCACCATGAGGGTTTACTCAACTCCATTTTAAAACATTCCAACACATACAACCTTGAGTGCCCAGGAATTATTTCAACCTTGCATACATATTGGCCAATATTTTTCTTCCAATATGACCCATCCCCTTTTTCTTTTTCTTTTTCATTAACTTCTAAGTTCACAAAATTTTATTTGAGTCTAGCATGATTTTCTCACAAATTTTCCATTTTCCTAAAATTTAATGAGACTACAAGTAGATTCTTTCAACTATACAAAAAAAAATCTTTATTGTTTTTCTTCTTTTTCTTTCTTATTCAATACCCAACTTCTTATTTTCAAAATATTTTTTTATTGATATGAGTTTGAAAACTATTATTACAAATTTTTTTTTCTTTTTCCAATAAAAATATTTATTTTCATATATTAAAATATTTTAGTTTAAAACTACCCAAAAAAGACTTTAACAACATATAACATATTTCACCTTTGTATGTTTTCTTCTTGAACAATAAAATATATTCATCATTCTTGAAATGGACTAAATTCTTTTTTATATATATATTTTTACTTTATATTTTATTCTTCTTCACATTTCCATTCACTTTTAACATAATATCCCAAAACCATAATCACTTTTTATATTTGTCATTTCCATTATTTTCTTTTGTTTGTTAACTTTTATCTGACCTGTCTAACATAATATCCCAAAAACCATAATCACTTTTAACATTTCTCATTCTTGCTCCAGTGCTCATAAAATATATAATCGGCAATGACAATATATAATCTTAAAGATGAAAATTTATGCGTTCCTTGTATTTACACTTTGAAACTAAATAGATTCCAAAGGAATATTTCCAAAAGCGATATTCAGTGCCCAATTTAGTGCTGTCAAACTAATATCTGATTGGGATTGACGATACAAAATCACAAGGTGAATATTGATGTGTTCTGTATATTATATTAGATTTTTGACATGTTATAATGGATTTTTAAGTCTAAATAGAACAGAAAGGAACTAAACGATAAATAACATCCACAACAAAATCCTAGCACTAAAGCAAATATCATTGATGAATCTGAGAAAAACAACTTTATGATTATTATATGGTTTATCATAGGTATTAGGTATTATATAGGTAAAGCTGTTTTTAAAACCTTTTTTTCTAGCTTATAAAGTTTAGGGAAAACCTCCAAGAACTTCCCTTTATTTCGAGGATGGTACAAGACCTGTCAACAAAGTTTGAAGTCATTACAACAATATACTCGTTAAAAACTCAATATGTAACTTGCAGGAATTGAACTCAAGTAAAGAGTATAACAATCATTCCCTCCAACCTTTTTATTTTATTAACTTTTTCGCTACTGCACTCCTGGATCTCCCGCAGGCCGTCGGCCCTGTGGCCCTCCCGCCCTCCTCCTCCCGCCCCTGATGCTGCAGCAAGCTCCTTAGGTTCCAATGGCGGCTCCCTCGCCCTCTTCTGGATGACGGTGCCCCTCCTGGTGTTGCTGCGGCGGCGGCTCCTCCTACAATCTCGACTCCCCTTCACGGCTGAGCTCCCCCTAGAGCTACGTCGGCGTCGAACTCAGGTCTCCCTCCGGTTCCGGCCCTCTCCTTCAAAGAGGTAGCTTCACGACAACCCTTCGATCTGCATGCAACGGCCCCTGAGGTTGCCTCTCGTCAGGGTCGTCCGTCCGGGCTGCATGCAGCAGTTCCTGAAGCTCTGGCAGTCTCAATTCAAATGTCGGAGGAAGCCCTAACTCATGCTCGACATTACGGCAATCACGCTTTGGTCTGCAGGTTTAATGGATTCTAGCCCAATCTTCCGAATCTCCTCTCTTGGATCTCTTCTGACTGGTACCCTCTTTTAGATGGAGAAGTCACTACATGCCCCTGTGCAAAGGGGTTATTTGTGGTAGTTTTTGAATCTACAAGCGATAGAGACAAGGTGTTTAACTCCGGGCCGTGGTTCTGGGGCAAAGCAGGTCTGTCCATGCAACTATCGACCCCTGCTTTTGACCCTTCCACATACTGTATCTCTTTAGCTCCTGTCTGGGTGAGACTTTCGTATTTTCCCCTGCACTTTTGGGGGGATGCGTCTCTTCAATCCATTGGCAATGGCCTCGACAAGTTCCTCTGCAGAAGCCCGGATTCCAGGCCAACCCTCCCCACCTTCGCACAAATCTGTGTAGAAATGGACTTCACTAAAGGTTTCCCAGCTGAAATAATTCTTCAAGGCAAGGACTACTCAATGAACCAAAAACTCGACTATGAGAATCTCAGTTCCAGGTGTAGGAACTGCTTCGCAACGGGGTACATAGCCCACAACTGTGACAAACTACCCGATAAAAAAAGGGCACCCAAGAGCCAAAGACCCGCCTGGTGGACGGGAGCTCAATCGGAGCTGCACGCTGAAAGCAAGGCCCATGGAAAGGCAAAAGAAGCAGAAGCCGAAGCCAAAATCAAAGACCCCGCTAAAGGGAAAGCTCAAGCAGAAGCCAGTCCCAAGTCGTCAAACCAGCCAGTAATCCAACCAGACCCCCGGAACTCAAGATGGGCAGATCTAGCTGACAAGGAAGACCCTCTAAGCCCGACAAAAAAATCACTCTCAGGACCAAAGCATGGAATGGCGGAAGATGTTGAAAAAGAAAACTTTCAAGCTGAAATGATGTAATGCTTGAAGGAAGTACTCTTTGGATAAACTAAAATATTTTGGCTCTGAAAACTTTGTCTTGGTATTTGAATCTTCATTGTTTGAACTCACGATTACAAGAAACTTCAGTTTTTACGATGTATAGAATCCGGTAGCTGCCACTATTTACCATCATAAAATCTCCTAACCGTTCCTATCAAAAAAAACAATCATTCCTCCAACTGCAAAGCTAAATCCAATTAACAGAGCTGTTTTTAAAACATATAACATATTTGATAGTCATAAATTTACATTTAAATTTGGCCACTATGATAAGAAAAAAATTGATTGAAAAATTTTCAATTAGAAAAAAATTGTTAGGAGTATACTTTGCCAACATTCATTAATATTTACCAAGGAGTTGTAGCTTACTTTGCCAACATTCATTAATATTTACCAAGGAGTTGTAGCTTTTTAAATGTTTTTTGACATATAAGAAGAGCTTTGAAAAAAGGCAGCTAAAGATAGGAAATGTTTTGTAAAATTTTATAGTAACTCTTCACTCAATTCCATAGATCATGTATGCAGGTTTCTTATAGATGTAATTCTATTCTATAATAAACAACACTTCATACTGAATTATTTTGCAAAAAGTATAAAGTGCACAGTATTTAAAAGTATAGATGATTTTAGGGGCTAAATTTCACAAATGGGTTGATTTTCCATGTTTTTCACAAAAAACGATTCGCAATTTCCATTTTTTCTAAAAATGATTCACCCAAATTTCATAGAATAAAATTGTTTTACCTTACAAATTGCCAAAATTTTATACAAACTACATAAAATCCTTAGAAATTTGAATATATTTACAAAACTATAGCCAAACATTTTACATTTTGCATAGTAAGGACTAGTAATATGAGCCCATGTTTCTACATTTTAATATAAATTTCTATCCTTAAAGATCAAAAGATCGATGTATTTCTTATCAGAAAAATGTAAAAATACACTCTTTCAAATATCTTTGAACTTTTATAAACACAGAAAAATAATCAGAGTGTGCAGATTTTCACAGTTCCTCGTAATGTTGTTTTAAATTTTTGGATGTATATTCTGTATGGAGTTTTTGAAACATCCAATGTTTCTAGTGGACACTCAACCCATCATTAGAGACTATTGAAGCAATGATGTGGAGTGTCCACTCGAAACATTGGACGTTTCAAAAACTCCATACACAGTTTACATCCAAAAATCTAAAACAACACACAGAAAAATAAATTCAACATCAGTAATATAAATATTGACAAAAACCTCACTTCTTATTACTCAACTAAACAATCATTGGTACACAAACTTTAACTGTGTCAACTTTCTTAATGGCGTCCACAATCTTGAATTGCTCTATATTTTCTGAGCCAGCCATGTTAGACATAACAATGTCGATGCCCTTCTTGTATTTACCAAGGAATTGGACGAATTGAGCAAACCAAATAAACCATTTAATAAACCTGTTGAACCGAACTTCCTAATTTACGTATTAATTAACTTGATTCAGCTCAATTTGGTAATTATGATATATATTATAAATTTTGTTTTTATTGGCGTTGTCTAAGTATTTTAAGTTTTGGCATTTTTCACTAGAATTTGGCGATATATATCTAGGCGAAATTACAATTTCCTGTTGTTTAAATTGCATTTATGAATACATAAATAGATTGAGTATCCTGAAAAACCCGTAGGACACTCGGATTATACAAACTTAACCACTGAAATCTGCAGATCCAACAATTTCTCACCAAATTTCGGACAAAATTAACCCAATAATATCCCCAGAGAAAAAAAAAAAAGCAAAACATAAAATGTTTAAACTGCAGCTTTTTTATTTACTTTGCAAAAAAATTAGTCTAGAGCTGAATACTTGAATATCTACACACTGAGTTATATCTAACCTGAGTTTTGGTAATGTCAATATGTTAACTGTCGAACCTTAATCTTAAGGTGTAACATACTGCATATTTTTCATAATTTTACTCTTGATTCCTAAATCAGATTTGCTTGGACATGTTTCAAGGAAATGTATAATCCCAAACTAATCAGTTGGTGTCCAGATAAATGGCAACCTTCTTGCTAATCAAAACCACGAGGAGAAGTAGAAGCAGAGTAAATCACATTTTACAGTTAACTCAGATAATTTTCACAAGATAACAACCCACAACAAAAGCTGCTCTACAACGCTCAATCAAATCTTAGGAGCAGAAAACTGATTTTCTTATTAAATTGTAACATCAACATGGAAAACAACAATATTAATGGGGTAAAGCCCATTTGTTGAAAAATGTAATTAAGAATAACTATGACTAAACATAAAATGAAGTTATGAGTACTGTGTTTCCACAGTTACTCATATCCACTAATTATTAGATTTTGAACTGTGTTTGAGTTTCTAAATTAAACTGTTGAAGGAGACCATCTGATTATCAAAAACTGTGTTCATAACTGTTGAGGTTAATGCAGGGCAGTTTCTTTGTTCTGACATGCAAACTGAATGCTTGAAATTAATATTGCAGAAAAACACACAGAACTTGTAATCTCAGTTTTGACATTTGTCCAAATATGCTCGTGAACTTGCCAAACAAAAAATGTCCCGGAAAGTTGTATTTGTCTCTCCATCTGGAGTTGAACAAAACCAATCAAAATCCTTAAAAATTAGAGTCACAGATGGAAGATATTGGATGATAACAATGTCCTAAATATCTATGATTTGACCTCTTCTAAAGTTTTTGGGACTAAATACACAATGAAACACATCCATGTTCTTGTCATTAGCTTGCAATTAAAATTTGTACAAGTCAAATTATCGCCATTAGGTACCTTGATAATGAAAGATTTGTTTCACAAGAGATCATAGCTGTAAACATACAGATACTACGCTTATTGGCTTGTAAACTAACTGTATAGCCATCAATTCCTGTCATTCAATAGACGCAGTTCAAAACAAAAAAGATGACATTTTTATTTGAGAAAAATCCATACTTCCTATACATAATATAAGTGTTTTGTTACCAGCCTCTAGGTCTCCTCAGAGCTTATGTGCTCTAGTTCTTCAGCCGGCATTTACCTCCATCAAGTTTCTCTTTTCCATCTCTCCCTCTACCCCTCTTCAACACTTTGATTGCTCAAAGAGGCATTCTTTTAAAATTCTCAAAACATAGATATATTTATATATGCATAGGGCCTGCCTCATATCCCAAATGACAATATACATCATACCCTCGCCCAACAGACCAGGATAGGCCCTTAGATCTGAGGAACATGAAGGGTGAAGGAAGCGTGTGTACTTATATATATATATATAGATAAATAGAGTAATTTATGGGAGCCATGGCTTACTATCGACAAATTAACAGGTCGTCATGGCACGAAAGGAGATCTTTCGTTTCAATTTGACCTTTGAACTTGCCCCAAGGAAGCTGTGCGTCCAGCCCATGTCCACAATCGCCACAATGAACGCCCCCTCTTTTCACAACTTGGGGATTCTGTTTTCTTCAGCATTTCCCACATTACTTGCACATCTTCATAGCTACATCTCTGCACATCGTTCTGGAGCTTCAAAAGTCCTCCTCCTGCCAACAAAAAACTATAAATCAATAACTATGAAAGCCACAAGCTCACACAACTGGCAAATCTGAATCCCAAACTTGATATTCAGACATGAATCCAAAATGCATTGTGCAATCAAGACAAACTACATGATGTGGACATAGGCTCTTAACCAAAATGCCAAACAGGGCATTCCATTAGGCAGAGCATTCCATGGTCCTAGAGGCTATTCCAACCAGTTATAAGATAGGTATGTTGGATTTTTGTTTCACACAAACACACATCTCACAGAGAAGGGAAAAGCAGAGCAAGCTAGCTTACTTGGAAACCAATCAACCATTATGTTAATAAGAAAACACCATTCCCTTATGATTTATGACTGTTCCATTAACATAATGATCATGATAAAAGTTACAAACCCAAATCTTTGGGACAACATCAAAAGAAGCCAAGATCTCAAACTACTGGTTTGCACCATGAGGTACAAAATGAATATAGAAAGCATTGTGGGGATTGCCTCATGGTCAACTGATAGAGGCTTTGCGCTTGTAAGAGGAGTGGTGCAAAGTTCAATCACCCTCCCCTCCCCATCTTAAAGTGGGGACTGTGCAGGATTTAATGTGAGATGGGTTCATAGATTATTAACATAAAATTGAAATACAAGGACTAGATCTGTTCAAAAACTCACCAGATTTTCGAATTCGGATGCGAGTGGCGAGATCGAGAATGGCCCTCCTCATGGGAAACAAAACCTTCTGCAACCACTCCATTTCCTTGGAATTCTTCTGGTGCTACTTGCTGTGTCAACAAACAAACAGAGATTCTTCTCCTGCAACCCTTGAAATCCTTATCTGGATAATAATGGCCGAGCGCCAATGATAAGGAATCCAAACCCCCAACAGACACTATGAATAGTGAATACCAATCTTGTGTCTGGCTAGCCCGTGAGCTAATTTAGTGAGACTGAGAACCACCCAACCAACTATCCCCGTGGCTCTCGACAAGTCCTTCAATAAAAGCCATTGCCTATATACGCATATGTGCAAATCCCTCATTCCTCGTTATCCGCGCCTTGCTACTTCCCTTTTCTTTCCTCTCTCCTCCTCCATCCCGGCCAAGAATATTGTGGGGATGTGGGGGAGTGGGCACCACAAATATTCCAATTGATTTATTCATGAAAAGAAATGACAATGAACACGTGTTCCTCTCCTCCCCATGGCGTTTCGTTGATTTTCTTATTTATATGTAAAATTAATTTTATTATCATTACAGAAAAATATACAAATTGATTCCAATTGGGTTTTCTATTCTAAGTATGAAATTATTCAAATCATTTTTATTTTTTTTAAAACAAAGCAATGAAATAAGGTAATCAGTGATAGAGAGGATGACTTTTTAGTCATAAATATATCAACATCAACATCACATCTCCAAAAAGCATGGCAGGCCATCTACACATGTCACAAGGTCAAATGTTTTTGCATTATTCTTTGCTGCTATTTATTGGCTATTCATCATTAGATCCTTTCACCAACCTAGTTTATTATTCTTCAAAATTTTAGCCTTGGAAATCATTGTCTCTTAGCTAGATGTTGTCACATGTCCCTCATGGAATCTTCCAACCATTAAGTTTATTATTTTCAAAAAAATATCTTCCCAAAACAAGATGTTGAGACGTGCCTATAATGGGTCCTTCAAAAACAATCTTCCAAAAACCATTGCCATTGCCCCTAAGCAAGATGTTGAGACGTGTCTATGATGGGTCCTTTAAAAACAATCTTCCAAAAACCATTGCCATTCAAAAACAATCTTCCAAAAACCATTGCCATTGCCCCTAAGCAAGATGTTGAGATGTGCCTATGATGGGTCCTTCAAAAACAATCTTCCAAAAACCATTGCCATTGCCCCTAAGCAAGATGTTGAGATGTGCCTATGATGGGTCCTTCAAAAACAATCTTCCAAAAACCATTGCCATTGCCCATAAGCAAGATGTTGAGACGTACCTATGATGGGTCCTTCCACCGATTGGGTTTACTCTTCTTCAAATTTTTAGCCTCAAAAGCCATTACCTCTTAGAAGCGATATGTCCATGATGGTTCCTTCATCAATTGGGTTTATTATTCTTCAAATGTCTAGCCTAAAAAGTCATGACCTCCATGCAAGCAACATGCTCATGATGGGTCCTTTCACCAACTGAGTTTATTATTCTTCAAAATTTTGCTTTGAGAAACCACGACCTATAGGGAATATGTTGTGACATGCTCGTGAAGGCTCTTTACACCCCCCTAAATTTACTAATTTTCAAATTTTTAGTGTTAGAAGTCATTGCCTCCAAGGAAGCAAGCAACATACCCATGATGAATCCTTCTACCAACTTGGTTTACTATTCTTCATTTTTTAAGTTTCAAAGATCAATTTCTTGGGCAAGCAACATGCCCATGACGGGTCCTTCCACCCATTGGGTTTTCCTATTCTTCAAATGTTTAGCCTCATAAACGATTTCCTTCAGGCAAAATGGTGGGAAAAATGGTGACATGCCTATGATGAGTCCTTACACACTCTAAGTCTATAATTTGTCAAAATTTTAAACCAAAAAACCATTACACCCACCAGGACGTTGTGACATGCCCATGCTTAAAATAGGACATGTGTTGGAAGGTAATATGTTTGTAATCTAATAACATCATTGATTCTCCCTCTTCAATACAATTTTATTCAAAAACACTTTACTTAAAATGACATAAATTTAGATGCAAGCATATGTTAAGGTTAGGATATTATTAGAGTTTCAACCCTAAGGGACTGAACTCACCCCAAGTTTTTCCATGAAAGGAATCAAAAGACCTATGTGTTTCAATTTTCTTTTTCATTTGAGTATTAAAACTTTTTACAATGCTTTCTTTAAACGTTTTATTAACTTTCAATGTCGAAATGGAGTCATCATTAACATTAAAATTAGAAACTATGTTTAGAGACTTAGAAACCCTATGTATTTCAGTTTCCTTCCACATATCCTTGTAGAAACTTTTAAAATGGTTACCCTTTTTATTAGTATTCTATGTTCAATGTCAAGTAGAATTGTTATTATCTTTAACAACAAGAATCATATTCATCATCATACTCATTACAAGCCTTAGCTCTATAGACACACTAAAAATATATATAAAGATTTAATGTTCTCCTTGTTTTATGGGCTTTTTTTAGTGGACTCTTATTTAATATAAATTAGCTTATAATGAGAAAGAATATATATGTTTTAAAACTTAAAATTTAAATAAATTTGACAAAATAGTATGTGACTCAAAAGAAGTATTAGGTGTGGAAGGGAGTAAAGTGTGTTTGATGTGCACCTGAGATTTTATATTGCAAAATTCAAATAGGAAAAACCATTTTCAAATAATTTTATACAAATTTCTTTTTTTATTAAATACTTGACTAATTTTTACAATTAATTAAAAATATATTTTTTCATTTTTAATACTTTGGAATTACCAAGTATTTTATTTCAATGTTCTATTCCTCTTATATGATTATAATTTACCAATATAACATATATATATAATTTTATTTATATATTTATATTAAGGTGTTGATTTTTTCATCACTTCAATTTTTGGATCAAATTTCCCCATTTATTTATCAATTTGATATAAATCAAAGTTGAATATATACTTTATATAAAGGGGAGACAAAAAGTAGACCATTCTTTCTTCAAAATGGAAAGGTTTTAAAAATGTCACATGTGCATAATAACTTAGCCTAACAACTAGTTAGCAAATAATTTATGGCCCCAGAAAAGGCTCTAGTTTAAGTTAATCATAAATATAATATGGATAAGATGAAGTATCAAAGATAAAGTTTCTTATTAATAAACAATTTGTTAGTACAAGAACATATGGATTATTCCATTATATATAGTATAGAGTTTATTTGAAAATTTAGTAAGTATCAAAGATAAAGTTTCTTATTAATAAACAATTTGTTAGTACAAGAACATATGGATTATTCCATTATATATAGTATAGAGTTTATTTGAAAATTTGATAATATTTTGTTTTAATGGTGTATTTTGTTTTACATTTTATTTGTATTTATATTAAAATTGTGTTTTTTATTTTTTTTTATTTTATTCTTTTAAATTTTTGAAAAAAATGGTCAATCTCTTATTTTACAAAAACTACAATTCATAAATGTTTGTAGAACTAAAATTAACAGATTATTAATTTCTTTAAATGTAAATGGAGGGATGATAAAAATATTGAAATATCATGATTTTTTTTTGACAAGCTAGGCTGAACATCAAATTTCAGCCTGGGCATCCTCTTATCCTTTGAAGCTCCAAAAAGTCCCCACTTCAAACCAAATGTCATGTTTATGAAGGTTGCAAAGGTCTATTATCAGTGTCAAAAAGTTTTCAACTCTGAAAAAAAACAAAATTCTACTGATAAACATGTTATATATTATTCCAAAAATGTCTATTCAAAATTAAATCCTTGAAAATAATAATAATAATAACAACAACAACAACCTACTTTTTAAATATAATATACTAAAAAAACAATGAATTCTCACCACTCCTTTTGACCAACCGGTCAAACCCTTGGCCATCATTTTCAATTGATTTTTAAATTTATTTATTTGACGTGGATCCTCTTTCACATTTCCCGTGCCTTTGATTACACGTGTCATTCAATCAGGAGCTCGGAATTCTCATAGATTTTTTCCCGAATATTCCTAGGTTTGAAAAGGCCTACTGGCGCTGATGGGAACCACATATATATATATATATATATATATATATATATATATATATATATTTCACTGCTGCCGGGCCCACCGGGCTCTGAAGTGGGTTGGTGGAAGGTCAATCTAAACCGGGGTTACGTGTATTCAGCGTTGCCACCAACCCGGGGGTTTAAATCCGGTGCCGGCAGTGGGTTAGAGTTAAACCGTAACGTGGGCGTGAGTCAGTCAGTCGTTGTGTGTCAGGTTTAAGCCGTCGGCACATTGCGTGGTTAGAAATATGATTATTAAACGACAAAGGAAGGAAAATTGTCCCCGGCCCACCCACACACCCACCGACTTTGTTTAACTTTTGAAAATAAATAGAGGGGTACAAGATTTTAAAGGACAATGCGTTTCTCTATCAACCCTCTTACTTACTTCCAAAAGTATATTATGTCTTTAACAAATGTTGTAGGGCACGTTTGCCTCGGATACTCTCCCCCCTTATGTTTACCTTATCTCTTTCGGGAAGTTAAGATTTCATTGAAATAAAAAAATAAATATTAAAATTGAAATGATATTTGTACTTGTAGTGGTAAGATTTATAATTATTAAAAAAGTCGATATATTTATGATAGAAATTTAAAAAAATAAATAAATAGTTTTTCAATGTATTCGTCATAAAAAAAAAAATTAATTTTCTTTTTTTTTACATAATGATAGGCATACTTTATGTACAATATCATTATTGCATGTCGTTATCCTCTACACCCTAGTGATAAGAGCTATCTAGATTTCACAGAAAAACTATCTTGACTTTCATATAACCCATTGTAGATAAGCCCTCTTGTCTATTAGCCACACCACATAATTAATTAATAAAGCTTTCCACAAAATCGTTCAACCTAGATCAGATTTCCATCCCAAATTTCAAATTTATCTACCTATTGTCCAAAGTGTTTGTGATAAAATATCCAATAATTTCTTTAGAAAATCATGCTTAAGCGACACCAAACTCTCATGAACATTAATGAGGTACCTTACCGACTCCTTCACTAAGATTACTCTCATGAACATTACTCTTCTTCCTTGATTTTACAATCTAGTGTTAAAGAGATTGTCACATCTATCACATTCACTTGAATATAAAATACTAATAAATTCAATGGGGCCTAATGGTTAAGAATATGTGTTTCCTCCTAAGAGGTTATAGGTTCAAATCTAGAGGAGGGTAGGGTATGTATACCTCTATAGACTTTAGTAGTCAAATAGGTCCCTTCTCCCACAAACAAGGGGGTCTCATAACCAATTTAAAGTATTTTTTACTAAAAAAACATATACCATGAAGAAGGTAAATTGTTACTCAAGAAATTTGCATCTCATTTTTTTTTTATCCCTTATGATGCTTCAAAGATAAGATGGATTTAAACTATCTTAACTTTAAATCTTTTAATCCTTGAGATTTTTGCATTTCATTTTTTTTTGGATCCCTTTGAATATTCTAAAGATCTTAACTTAAGATGGATTTGAATTGATTGCACCTAAATAAGCTAGATGCATTTTAATCAGTTGAAAGTGTGACGGTTTCATTTTTGAGGACATATTGTTCTTAGCCATAGGAGAGTCAGAAAAAAAAGACCATGCTTTTTGTTACATATGGATCGGATTCTAAAAATTCTACAGACTAGTACATATATTTGTCATGTGAAGGTGTCATGTAATTGGCTCAGTTTTAGCCATGGTTGTTTTTCTCAATTTGAAGGTTGTAAACAAATGACACAGTTTCTGCCATGTGAACAAATTATATATTTAATATAATGAGCAAATTTTTCTGTTGGAAAAAGCTAGATGCATTATACAACCTAATATTGAAAAGACTATAATATCCATCATATTTAATTAAATATAATATTTTGTACAAAATTAAATATAAAGTAATAATAAATTTAATGTCTATTAAATAATGATCATTCACAAAAGTTTATATATAAAATCAAATTATATGTCTCATTTATTAATCTTTGTCAAAGTAGGACTATAGCAATGAGTTTGTTATTGATTTGACATTAATTTTCATTGACTTAAAAAGAAAAACCATGGAAAACCTAATGTTTTATATAAGAAATACAATTTTTTATTTTTTAATCTATAAAATAACTTATTTTTTTAAACTGTCATTGATTGAAAAATTTAAGACCTTATTGTAGCTCTCACGTCGTTCAAGAATTTAAATTAATTACACAATCAATATTTAATGAATGCATAGTAGCAAAATTCAAAAAGGCATATGAATATTAATACGAATAGTGCATACATATGAATGCATAAATCTAGAAGTGCCATGCCATTACATTCCAAATTTGGATGGAGGGTTTTTAAGAGTTTATCTTATCCTCATTGTCATTGCAGTGCACTAGAAAAATAGGAATGAACGAGACGCACAATAACACCCACCTTGCTTGTTATGTTCTCAGTATTTAAACCCACATCATGTTATGTTTTCGGTATTTGAACCCACGTCAGCTAAGTTAATACAACGCATCATAACGAGGGTATATAGGAATTTAATATGCACATTATGTACACAGGAATTCATTATGCACATTATATAAAGAATTCATTAACGCATCATAATTTATTTATTTTGAGTCGTTTATATAAAGAATTCAATGTACGGAGGAATACATTTAAAAAATAAATTAATTAAAATTTTAAAAAGTTAAGAATTTAATTTATGATTCTATTTCTTATGGAATTTTTAATTTTCTTAATTATTTTGTTTTTTTAATGGAATTTTTAATTTTAATTATAATGTAATTTTTTCTTTAATTTTAATTATAATGTCAATTTCCCTAACCATAATAATTGGTTAGATGGTTAAATTGTGGTTTTTTTTTATTAGACCATACTAGTTCAATACATGTTTGAATAGATGAAATTACTTCTTACTTATACTCTTTTACTTATTAGTCCCTATCAAAGCAGGAATATAGCAATGAGATTGCTATTGATTTGACATTAATTCCATTGATTAAGCAATTTGACTATAAATTTAAACAATTTTCCAAAGTATAACATTGTTATATTGATTTTTTTTAATTTGTTTTTAAATTAAACCATTTTTTAAAATTACGATTGGCTAAAAACTTGAACCCCTTATTACAGAATTCCTTTCAAATAAAGTATGGAAG
>SNQJ01S0073853.1:63339-88449 GCA_010110895.2 Picea sitchensis | reverse complement strand
GAAACAGTTAAAAAAAATCAAATAGATATACATATATCGATTCAAGCCTCGAGGATTCTTCGATGGATCTAGTTTAAATGAATTATGAGAAAGTGGCACAAGTGGTATCCTATTTTTGTCTTGCAATCATTTCTTTTCTTTCAAAGCATCGATGAGACAGGGATCCAACAACAACTTTGAATTGGTTTCCCTATAGCTCTTTTTGAAATTAGTAGTGCATAGGAGAGAAAAGAATCTTTAGGTGTTTGGAGACAACTAAATTGTCATAGACTGGGCTAATGGAAAGACCAACCTAGAAAATATGTTGTTAGTTCTAGTCATGGAAAAGATAAATGAAAAGATGATCTTATTTGACAATATAACCATCAATCATGTCTTCACAGAAGTGAATCAATGAGAAAATAAACTATCTAAATAAGCTTTGCTCCTACGAGAAGGAACTTTATTTATAAATGAGAAAATGATAGTGTAACTCTCCTTGATGAAATCTCTTTCATTTTCTGAAAATAATGTTTATGTTTGCACTGTTCTAATGTTGATTTTTTGGAAATGCTTATGCAACTAGATTTTAATTTTGAAAAGGCAATTGAGCATGATATTGATGGAAGACTGTATATAAAATTAGACAAACATAATTTTTTACTAACCTCTCTCTTCTTTTTGAAACAACAGGTATGTGCCAACATGCCCTCGACACTAACATGTGGTTCGTCCCGAGCCAATTAGTTCACCTTTTGCAGTGCTACCTCCAGTGCATGAAATGTCTTAATTTCCAACTCTGCCACTTTCTCCTTAGCCCATGTGCTCTTTCCTACTAGTATCTCCAAATCCGACACTGTCATGTGCTCTTTCAAAACTTCTCTGCTTTCTTCCAGCACTTGTTCTGATCTTCCTTTTTCTGTTTAGATCTCTTCGATCATCCTTTCGGCCTCTTGCTGAAATGGCTCAAACGGAGCCTGCCTTGCTTGTTTTTCCTCCTGTGCGGTCTTTACCTTTTCCTGCAGGTTTTTCAGTTCCTGCATGGACTTCAGCCTCAGGGATATGGCCATGGTATTCTGCCTCTTCTTCAGGTCATGAACTTCCATGTTCATTTTTCCCTCTTTCTTCTCTAGCTGTTGTATCTTCTCATCTTCTTCCGGGATGGTCCAAATATGCACAGTCCTGTCATATAATTCCGCCACTTATTTCACCTTCTACGCTATGCTATCTATGTGCGTAGTATCCTCCTATTATCTTTGATACCGTACTTATGGGGGTGTTCTTGGAGTTTGTTTTTCTGTTAAGTCTTCTATCTCCTGTTTTTATTTTTCCATTGTTTACGCAATCTTTTGTATCTTCTATTATGTTGTGACCTATAGTGCCTACGCGCTGTCTGGTATGCTACTATATACTTCTGCAAGTTACTTCTCTAACTTATCCATGCACTGTTTCTCCTGTTCCTTCTCCAGTGTGATCTACTGACAAGTTACCTACAATATCTCCTTCACCTCCCTACTGATTTCTAGGTTGGTGGAATCCGCTCTAGCTCTAGACTGAACCTCCTGCATCATGCTCTCTTGTAACCCATATAGTGCCTTTGTGGGTATGTTTTCTAGAACCAATTCCATATGTTCTATGTCTTTCACTGGTTTTTGCACTGTGTTCTCATCTACGTCCAACATATCTTGTGTGACCTTGAACCTGTCACTCCTCATTACTACTGTCTGCACTGTCTCTTCTTGCTCTTTCTGTGCTGGTGCTTCTTGTGCTTTGTATTTCTGTTGCACTGTACTTAGTTGCAGCCTATGTAGTATGTCATGTACTTCTACTAATTTCTCCATAATTATTTCTCTTTGTGCCTCTACTGCACGTACTGCATCCTCCCTTGTTTTCTTTGATGGACCTGCTTCAACTCATTTCGTAGGTTTTGTTCCTTTCTTTTGTGTTGCTGGAACTTTCTACTATGTAGGCTAGTCCTTCATGGTCCATTCTACTTCTTCGTGCGATGTGTAATACCTCATTTCTAACCATTTTTTCTTTGGATCTTTTCTGGCCTGAATCCACATGTGGTGTGTTAAAGACTTAATGTTCGAAATCCCTTCATTTTATTGGACTAATTCAATTGAGATTCTCCAGATATTAGCTATCTTCTACTGCATATCTTCTAGTAACATTGGAAATAATGCGCTATTCCCTAGTTGATTCTTAGGGTCTTTTTCCTGCCATAAGGTTTCATACCACACTGCATAACGTTTCCCTTTCCTGTCCAGAAAAACTGAGAATTTGGGCTCCTTCCATCCTACCAAAGCTATCAATATAAATAACCAAGAATAATGGAGTTCTGTCCCATTATCCTGTGCATCCCTGTAGTTTACTAAAAACTAGTTTAATAAGTAGGGAGCCCATCTTAATACTACACCCTTTGTGCATTGCACATCTACAACTATGACTACTTCCAGGGCCTCTTCCTTTCTACACTTCCTCAAAAGTTTGTAGGACATCAACTTCGTGGAAAAACTCATTGCAGAATCATTAATGTCCTTTATTATTATGCCCCTGGTTCCCTTGTTTGTCCCAAACTACGCTTTAAATTCTTCAACAATTTCCTTGTCCCTGGATTTGTTTTCCATATAATCTTATGTATTTATGCCGCTGGTAGGCAACCATGTAACCTTGGCTACGAGATATACATATATATGGACCGACCCATCCATCCACATGATACCTCCATGTACCCTTGCCAACATTTGCTTCATGCAAAGGCCCACATTATTACTGCACCCGAAATGCGGTATGTCCAACAAATTCATGATGCATGAATTGTATAAACCTGTGATCCACTATGCAGGCTTTAAAATGGGTTTCCCTAAGGGTCCTACCTCCCTCCTATTCTCCAAGTAGATTTCCTGCGCAAGGTCAGGAAACTTTGCTGCATCTGTTACATCATGATCTACATATTTTAACTTTGGCACCTTCCCTAGCATGTCTTCAACTGCAACTACGATGTTTGGTATATACAGTAACATGATCTCTATTGAGGTTTTTGTGCTTGGTGCTTTCCTCTTCTGGTCGACGACTAGGTTTTCTCCTGCAACTTTGTCCTCAAATTCTTCCTCTTCTTCTTCCTCTATCACTTGCTTGCTTATGATATCCTCGACCAGGAATTCTTCTGCGACAACTTTCTATTTCTATTTTTCCCTTTCCTTTGCTTCTGCAGGGTTTTTGGGATAAGGGTTTTCCCCAATGTGTGGGTTTTCTGATTGTCCTATGCTCTGACCCACTTGCACGTGTTCTGTGGTTGATATTTATTCTTTTATCCTTGTTGGACTGATGGATTTAGTCTTCGACTTTGTAACATCCTGTAGCTCCGCGAAACTTTCTGGTTCTGCCATTATTTCCTTCTTCCTCCTTGACTGTCGGGTCACTCTTACAAATTGTCCGGGAGTGCCAACCTTAGGATGTGCCATCTTTCTTGCCTTCTACACGACTGACTGTCTCTCTTTCTTAATCACCCTCTGTTTGCGTTCTTAAGTTTTCTATTGCTTAGTTGCTCGAAAATCACAAGTGTTTTTCCTTTACCTGTCTCTTTCCTCTTTATAGACTCCATCATTAATGTTTTGACACGTTCGATATTTTTTGTTCATATGTTTTTCACTTTTCTAGTTATTCTCCATTCTGTGATGCAATATTTATTTTTCCATGCGCACAGTCTTATGAATTCTATCACACTGATTTTCTATCTGCTGCGTGCTGTCATTTTCAACTATCTGTCTATCACTTATTCCTCTAACTACCTCTTTTTTGGTTTTTTATTCAATTTTCTACTTTTCTCTTCCTTTTTCTTATTTTAGCTCCTACCATTTACAATATGTACAAGTCTACTTGCTGCGATGGAACTACTGGGGGTTAGTAGGTTGATTGTCCCTATATAGTTTTAGTCCATTACCATCCACCATGCCTTGAACTTCCTTTCTTGCTAATTCTTGTAGCTGTACAACACCTCCGTCTATGACATATTTTATTTGATATGGCCCTAGCCAATGCATTCTGAGCTTTATTGGGTGCTGCAAATACTTACTTTCATAGAGGAGAACCAGATCTCCCTCCTTAAAATTCTTCTTTTTGATATGTCTTTCATGCCATGATTTATTCTTAGCTTTTTATACCTCTGGATGGAAACCTGCCATGATTCTGTCCTCTTCTAATTCCATCAGCTGAGCCATTATTTCTTGCACTGTGCCTCTTTCTGTCATATATGTAATTATTGCAATGCAAAAAATTGGTATCAAATAATATAAGGGAAATACTGCCTCCTGCCCATACACCAATCTAAAGGGTGTCTTCCCTGTTAGCTTCTTGCATGTAGTTCTATAATCCCAAAGTACCGTGAGTACCTTCAAATCCTAATCATATCTGTTCACATTAGAAATATTTGTCAATGAATTGTCCAAAATCATGTTGAAGGCTTATACTGTTCCATTTGCTTGAGGGTGATAAGGAGTACTCTTCTGGTGGTGTATCTTAAACTCTTCAAGCATTGCCTCAATTGTAATGTTGATGAATTGAGTCCCCTGATCACTCATCAATATTATTGGACATCCAAACCTTGTCACTACATTTTAAAATAAAAAGCGCGCTACAGTCTCTGCGCTGCAATCCTTCACTAGTGCTACCTCAACCCATCTGGTCAAGTATTCTGTCGCTGTAATAATATATTTGGTTCCCGATCTTCTCGCTGGTGAGTTAATTGGACCTACAAAATATACTACCCATTTATCGAACACTTGTAAAGTAACCCGAGGTATTAATGGCATCTCATCCCTCCTGGATGGCTTCCCAACTCTTTGACAAACATCACACTTTATAAAATATTCCTTTTGATCCTTGTGCATTGTTGGCCACCATAATCCTGTGCGCAATACCTTATGCGCGGTATATTTTCCTGCGTAGTCTCCTCCAACAATCCATTCATGCGCTTCTACCAAAATGATAGGCCTTTCATGCTCCATCACACATCTCCTTAAGATGTGATCTACTCCAAGTTTGTATAAATGACCTGCAATCAACTGATAATCTTCAACTCTAACCACCAAATTGTTCTTCTGGGTAGTAGTAAATTCTCTTGGTGCAAAGCTTGTACTCAAAAAATATATAATTTCAATAGAATACTCATCAACTATCTGTACTGAAAACAATTGTGCATCTGGAAAGTTGTCTTCCAAGTTACTAGTTTCTTCTCCATTAATTATCCTGGATAAGTGATCTGGTCCTGCATTCAATCTTTCAGGCTTTACCACAACTTCAAAGTTACATTATTGAAACAAGAGTAGCGATATGCATATCCTTCCCCCCAACACTAGCTTATTGACTAAATATGTCAGAGAAAAATGATCTGTAAACATCTTGAAATGTATCCCTAACAAGTAATGTCTGTATTTCTGCAAAGCATACACCATAACTAGTCCTTCCCTTTCTGTAGTATTATAGTTTTGTTCCGAATATAATAAATTTCTGCTTGAAAATGCAATAGGGTGATCTATATCACCTTCTCCTAGTTGGGTTAATACTACTCCTAGTGCTATTGCAGATGCATCTACATGCACATGAAATTATTTTTCCCAATCTAGAAATACTAAAATTGGCGTAGTAACCATGTTCTCCTTCAAAATATCCAAACTTTGCTGACATTCCTTGTTCCATTGATACTTAGTGTCCTTCTTCAACAAATTTTGCATTGGCGCAGTAATCTGTGCATATCCTCTTATGAACTTTCTATAATACCATGTATAGTGCAATGTACTCTTCAACTGGTGCACCGACTTTGCTGGTGGTAAGTTAACTATGAAAACAATTTTAGCAGGATCAACGAACATACCCTTTTTACACACCACATGTCCTAACAAAATCACAAAAGGTGCGCTGAAAACAATTTTCTTGATATTCGATGATATTTGACACTGTCTGCACCTATCCAACATTAGCCTTAATACTTCAACACAATCCTTCAACAAAATGAACACTATCCAATCATCCAAGTAAACCTCCAAAAACTTGTGAATAAATTCCTTAAAAGCTACTACTAGTACCCTTAAAAAAATGGCTGGTGCATTTTTCAATCCAAATGGCATAACTATATACTGAAATGAGCCCCACTCTGTAGCAAATGTAGTCTTGTGTCTGTCTTCAGGTGCAATCCTTATTTGATGATAACCTGAAAATCCATCTGTAAAAGAATAAGCTTCTTGCCCCCCTACATTCTGCAAAACTTCGTCTGTAAATGGGGTAGGAAAAGGATCATGTAGGAAAGCATGATTCAATTTTCTCAAATATACACAAATCCTAATCCCTCCTTGTTTCTTCTCCTGCACCACCATAGGACTGATCCATTTTGACTCTTCTACAGGTTCTATAACACCAACTTCTAGCATCTTGTCAATTTATGTCTTCACCTTCTCTTTGTTTATTGGATTCAATCTGTAAGGCCTTTGTCTGATAGGTCTTGCTTCTGACTTCAAAGGCATATTCATCTCTCCTGGATCTCCTTCTAATCCCTTCATCTTTGAGAATGTTGCTAGAGATAAGTCACTGTAGTCACACATTATTTATGTGATCCTTTCTACTGTCTGATTATCCCAATAATCTCCAATACTGACCATTTTTGGGTTTTCTTCAGTTCCAATGTGGACTTTCTTGATCTTTAATGGTGAAACATAATCTTATGAATATATCTTGGGACCTTCTACTTCCCTTTCACCTTCTACTTCCGGGATTTGTGTATTTCATGAATTATCTTCTGCTGGTTCTTCTTCTTCTGCGACGTGATAACAATGTAGCAATTGTTTAACTGTCTGTGTATCCTGCTTCTGATATGATGGGACTATTTCAAACTTTAGTTCTTCAAATATCCCGTCTCTTACCACTTTCAATGTTGTATCAATCTCTGGGATGTCATGCTCAAAGACAAATGTAACTACAAAGTTCTGATGTATCTCTTCCCAGTTAGCAGTTTCTCTGCATTGTTCCTGTTCTGTGTACCAGTTCTTCGAAATGCCTTCTAGTGTGTGAATAAAATGGTGTGTCAATTCTTATAGTGGTACTAATCTCCATTGAACCATGCACTTCTCTACATGTTCTTGAGGTTGTCCAAATCCCTCATATCTCTCTTCATATCTATGCTCCTACTCTGAGTTGAATCAGATGCGCAATAACTTTTTGCACTGAAACCAATTGTTGATATTTTCCTTGCGTGTACCCCACCATCTTGCAGGTGTATCTTTTAAAGAAATATCTAACGCTGGTAATCTCTTATTATCCATAACATCTACCTCAAAATTCATTAAAAATTCTTCTAAATTATTCAAACCATAAAAAGTAGGAGGCTCTCTTACCTCTGTACCAACCCATCTCAGTGCACGTGTCATTCTGGCACATCTTCTGGTAGATAATTCATGTAGTCATTGCTGCCAATTTTCCAGTACCGTGTCAGAGTTGGAAGCACAATAACTAATACTCCTCCAAATCAACATGCCATATGCAATCAGGTTTATATAATCTTCTTCGCGCGCGATAGTTTTGTATAGATGATTAACATCTTCTGTCAGAATAATATCTGTCGCAAGTTCCACATACCTTCCTCTTTCTGAGGGATCCAATGGTGCAATAAATCTGTACTCCCCTGATTCAAATATCATTTTTCTTGTCTTCAATTTGATAATAGCATGGTTATCGAAATCCCAATCCAACCCCAACAAATATGTATATGGAAAAGTATTGTCCATTATGTCAATGACTTCAAAATAAGACATGGTGCACACACCATCTAGATCTATTGGAATCCCCTTCAAACTACCAATTGGCACCACTCTGTGTTGATTTTCCAACTTCAACTGAATAGGTGAATACCCCAATTGTGGTTCTCCCATAGCTTACCAAGTCTTCTTTGGAATAACATTGACTTCAAATCTTAAGTCTAGTATGATATCCCCATATTGAAATCTCTTATGTTGGCATTCAATCTGAATTCGTTGTTGGTTCTTCTCTTCTTACGTACCTGATTTGATATTTTTACCCCTTCTTCCCCATGATTACACTTTTCTAACAAATTCTGCAATACTTGTTAAAGGTACAACAAAAAACTTGTGAAATCATCCCTTAAAAAATGATATATTTCAATAAAAGGGTTATTAATAACTAGGAGGATTTCCATAAGAGCTTCCCTTATTATTTCAATGAGTTTATCTTTTCTTGTCTTTACTTTATTCTCACTAAAAACTTGTAAAATGACCAATGTTGAAACTAAGTTAGGAAACATTTAGTTTAAGAATGATAAATTTCAATAAAAGGGTTATTAATTACATGGAGGCTTTCCACTCAAGGGTTGCATAAATTGGAGAGTGAAGGTAAATTTGAAAAAATGGGGAAACATACATATTTGAAATGTTTCAATTAATCATTCTTGAACTGGAAAGTGGAAAATATGGATGTGTCATGATTACCTTCATCTATTATTACATTTCTAAACCCACCTTTTAATATACAAAGTTTGTCAACTATTATTCTTATCAAACTAAAAAAAATCTTCCTTTTAGCTTAGCTATTAAAATAAATAATGTATTCATAGTAATGTTATGGAAAACACCTTAATTTTTATTAGTCCTCTTCAATTTCTAATGAATCAAAAAATCTAAATTTGATTCGAGGGACCAATGTTGAAAATATGGATCTAGACATATGTTTGCACCTCTGTAAGGTACCCAATCTGTTATATTAGTAGAATAGAGAAATAATGCAGAGAATAACATTGAGATAGCAACCAAGTACATAAATATTGCAGAGATACCAACAGAACAATAAATTATATGGAACCACAACACCAAAATTATACCTTTACTGATAGGAAACAAAGTTCACTTTCATGTTCGAGGGGGAAACCTCCAGAAGAGCAGAGCTCTATTACAATAATTTTCCCAGACAAAAATTTTCATACCCTCTACTCTTATTTATACTAAATCTATATATCCCAAAGAACAATCTAGAGGAAGATCCTTCTAGAAGCGAAAAATTCTATTAGGTCTTCTTATAATCAAATTATTCCTCCTTATCGCTAGGCCTTATTAATATTGACCTTTATTACATGGAAATATATTATTCTACCCACTTGAGGGGTTAGGTAGGTTAGGTTCCTAACATGCCCTCCCCCTTAAAATCAACCTTGTCCTCAAGGCTTAAGATGAGGAAATTGATGTAGAATGCTCGCTGGCTCCCAGGTGGCATTGACTGGAGTTGTATATTTCCACTGAACTAACACTTCCTTGATGGTGCACTGACGAAGACGACGCTCACACTGGTCCAAAAATGATTGTGGTTGCAACCACATGGATCCTTCTTCATCCAACTCGGGAATACTGGTTTGAGTTTGGCACTTAGTTCCGATCACCTTCTTTAAGAAGGAGACATGAAAAACAATATGGAGCTTGGAAGAACTAGGCAAAGCTAACTGATAGGCCACATATCCCACGCGCTTGAGAATTGTATAAGAACCATAAAATTTGGGTGCCATTTTCTAAAAATGTTCAATCTTGAGTGAAGTTTGTTTATAAGGTTGCACATGAAGAAATACATGGTCGCCTTCAACAAATTGATGTTCTGAGCGACATTGATCGGCTTGTTGCTTCATGCGATTCTGATCCATGACCAAATTCTCTTTGAGGGTATGAAGAATAGCCTCTCAAACTGTAAGTATTTGGTTAACCACTTGAAACTTTGAGACACCTGGCATGCAGGAGAGAAAAAAAGGTGGCTTTTGTCCATATACTGCTTCAAAAGGAGTCATGCAACTAGATGTATGGTAAGAAGTGTTGTACCACCATTCAACTAATGGTAACCATTGAGCCCATTGATTTTTCCTTTTAGAGACAGAACACCTCAAATAGGTCTCCAAACACTTGTTGACAACTTCAGTTTGACCATTAGTTTGGGGATGATATGTGGTGCTGAGATGCAATTGGGTGCCTTGTAGCCTAAACATTTCTTGCCAAAAATTGTTGTTGAAAGTGGGGTCTCGATAAAAAACAATAGAATGAGGTATTCCATGAAGCTAGAAGACATGATCCATGAAAATTTGAGCTACAATGGATGTCATAAATGGATGTTGAATAGCAAAAAAATGAGCATGCTTGGAAATGCGATCAACTACCACCATGATGATTGACTTATTGCTTGATTTAGGTAATCCCACAATGAAATCCATAGAGATATCCCTCCAAATAGCGGGTGGAATTGGAAGCGGTTGGAGTGTGCTAGGGAATTTGATTTTTTCTCCCTTGTTAAGTTGGCAAACATCACATTCAACCATAAAAGTGCGAACGTCCTTTTTCATACCATCCTAGAAAAAAGAACATTTGATCCTGTCATAGGTTTTGGTAAACCCTGAGTGTCCAGCTGTGGGAGTAGCATAAAGCTCAGAGAGCACCACGGATTTAAGTTGTGACTGTTTACTTAAATACAAAAAACCTTTGTAGAGAAGCACATCATTGTACCAAGAGTACCCTGGGGACACTCGAGATTTGTCTTGCAATTGTTGGATTAGATGCGAAATTTTAGGATCTTGTAGCCATTCCTAGCGAACATTTTGGAGCTAATCTAGAAAAATGAAGGATAGGGAGAAAAGGAACCCTTCATCTTCATATTTTCGAGAAAGAGTGTAAACAACCACATTTTATTTTCCTTTCTTGTAAATGATCTCATAATCATATCCAAATAGCTTAGTTACCCATTTTTGTTGCTCTGGAGAGGAAGGTCATTGCTCCAGAAAATAATTGAGGCTTTGATGATCTATCTTAATTTGGAAGCATTGTCCCAAGAGATAAGGGCGCCATAGATCTACTGCATGCAGAATAACCAACATTTCCTTTTCATAGATTGATTGGACCGAATGAAGGTCTGACAATTGTTTGCTGGTAAAGGCCAAAGGTCTGCCCTCTTACACAAGGACTGCTCCAATTCCTTACCTAGAGGCATCACATTCTAGGAAAAAGGTCTTTGTGAAATCAAGAAGGGCCAAGACTAGAGTAGTGCACATAGCCACCTTCAATTCTTGAAAGGCCTTATCAATTGCAAGAGTCTAAGTGAAAGAATTCTTTTTAAGTAGAGCAGTGAGAGACTATGCAATCTTTCCATAATTCTAAAAAAACTTAAATAATAACTTGTTAATCCTAGAAAACCACGCAAAATTTTGATAGTTTTTGGGTGAGACCAATCCTGCATGGATTCAATCTTCTTAGGATCCACCCAAACACCATCCTTGCCAATAATATGACTCAGGTACTCAACTTCTGAGGCGCCAAAGGCATATTTAGAGTGTTTGAGGAAAAGTTGATGCTGAGAGAGTAGATGAAGAACTTGATCCACATGGGAAATATAAGATTGTCAAGTTTGACTGTAGATGAGAATATCATCAAAGAAAACTAAGACAAAATGATGGAGAAAAGGACAGAAGACATGATTCATGAAGCTTTGGAAGGTGGAGGGGGAATTGTACAGGCCAAAGGGCATGAACAATAAATCAAAGTGACCCTCATGAGTTCTAAAATTAGTCTTGGGGATGTCAGCGTCTTGCATACGGATCTGGTGGTAGCCAAAATGCAGATCAAGTTTGGTGAAATATTGAGCACCACTCAACTCATCCAAGAACATCATCAATGGTAGGAATGGGAAACTTGTCCTTGATGGTTAGTTTATTGAGGGCATGAAATTCAGGACACATGTGCCAAGTACCTTATTTCTTAAGTACCATGGTCATAGGAGAAGAATAAGGGCTGATACCGGGGTGAATAACACCTGCTTGGAGAAATTCCTGGACGATTTTCTCAATTTCATTATTTTGGGAAAATGGATGACGATAAGGGAAAACATTGGGAGGAAGACTGCAAGGAACAAGGGGTATGGAATGATCATGAAAACCACGATAAGGTGGAAGTCCCCGAGGAGTGGAAAAAATAGCTTGGTGTTTGGAGAGAATAACTTGGAGGTCAGGATGCATAGAGGGTGTCTCAACCGTGTGAATATAATGGAGTTGAGAAATAATATCAGAGTGGCCTTTCTTGAGGATTTTTTTCCAAGGAACTGATGATCTCAGGAGAACCGGCTGTGAGACCTTGGAAGTGATACCTTTGTCCCTCCTATTGGAATTGCATGGTTAATTCCTTAAAATCCATAAGAATGGGACCCAAAGTGCGTAACCATTCAACACTTAGCACAATGTCACACCTGCCCATGTCGATGGAAAACATATGATATTTCAGGTGGTAATGTCCAATTTGAAGACACTCATTTTCACAACGCCCACCACATTTCATGGACCCACCATGGCTATCATGATTTGAAAATTATTGACATCACAAATATAGGAATTGGTTTCTTGGGCAATGCGACGATGAATAAAATTGTGGGTGCTACCATTGTCAACTAGAATGTTGACCTTCATATTCTTAATATAGCCAATGATCTCGAGAGTTTGGGGAGTAGAGAAGCTAGTGAGAACATGCAAGGAAATGATTGGTTCAACTTCAGGTGGGCCAGCGGGCTCTAGGGTAGCATCGAGAAGGGAGGTCTCTTCAACAAGTGGAACTGTCACATATTCTTCAGGAACATCTTCAGAAATGGCCATAAAAAATTTTTGTTCCTTACACTTGTGCCCCGGAAAATATTTTTCATCACAATTATAGCAAAGACCATTCAATTGGTGTTCAACCATTTCAGCCCTAGTTAATTTATGGACCTTGAGGGGAGTGACAGGGGGGTTAGGATTAGTGGGTTGAGGGTGAGGAACAAAAGAGGGATTTTTTTTCTAGGAAAAACTAACTTGTTGGGCTTCTTTAGCACGTTTAGTAGCGTCCAACCAAGTTTCAGGGTGGGCCATGTGAACCTGGGATCGAATATAATCATTTAGGCCACTGATAAAGCATTCACGGAAGACAACATATGACATGCCCTTGGTTTGAAAGGCTAAATGCTCAAAAGAAGATATAAATTCTTCCACCGTGCTTGACTGTTTCAACTTGGTCAAATGACCGAGATAGTGGGTATCGATGTCAAAGCGGTCATAGAGCTCTACAACAAACTGGGTCGAGGAAATATACCCTTGACGTGATTTTTTACGCCATTGCCACCATTTCCATTGTTCATGATCTAGATAGAGGACATCATAGCGAAGTTTGGCCAATTCATCAGTAATACCATGCAGAGAAAAATAATGCTCCATTTGAGTGGCCCAACCTGTAGGATCAGGACCATCAAATTTATTGACCTCAACACAGGGAGGACGTGGTTCACGCTGAAAGGAGTTGGATTGAAAATGCAGAGAATGAGAGGAATCAACAACATCGGGTTGGTCTGAGGAGGAAAGACCTGAAGGGAGGTTCAACAACTGATTGACCGTAGACTAGAGGGTGTTAAATTGGTTCATGAATTTGGCATCCATGGTGTCAAATTTGTGCTCAACATGGGTTTCTAATTGTGTAAGGTGGGAATTGGTAGAGGCAATTTCAGAGGTTGGTTGATTGATGGAAGCTTACAGGTCTTGGTTGTGAGTGGTGGCCATTTGGAGAGGGGAATTGCAGGTAAGGAAAAACAATAGGTGGGTGGGACCACAAAAAGGGATTATAAGTGATATGTACCATGACGATCAGGGCAAGAAGGGAAATATAATGGAATAGGTGGAAAAATGGGGAAGTTGAGAAGTGCTCGGGTCCACGGGAAAATAAAAAATTTAAAATGAAAGGTATGACTACAATCAGGGAGAAAAGGGGAGTCCAATGGGATAGGTCCCAAATAAGTGTGACGACGGGACCACTACTCCGATATGAAGAATACTGCAGTGATGAAATGCCCAAATTCTTAACAGGAAGAAATGCGTAGTAATTTCGCAACCCGAATGGAGGAGGCACAGTTGCATGACAATAGATCTTGTTTGTTCTGTTTTTGTTTCCGTCCCAAGGGTTAGGGTATTCAAGGATTCTACAGTCAGGGGTTTTCCCTGTGCTATAGCTCTCTGATATACATGCAGGGTCCAACAATAGTACTCGACCCAATGTCTCAAGGCACCAACTAAGGAGGCTAGACAATGCCCTTAACCATACTACCCGACTACCCAGGTACTAGAGAGTATCTTCCCAAGTGTTGTTCTCAGTGGCACTATAGCAGTCAGGTGACCGATCGATTTATCTATGGAGGGCTTAAGGAGATATAGGTCGATCGATATACAACTGTTGTCTGATGCACTACCACTCGAAGGGGTACCAACATGGGTTACAAGGGTGGCCAACAGATGTGCGCTTAAGCACCACTTGTATTTATTTCATGTATGAATCCTCGACCATGGGTTTATGCGTGTAACAACAGATCGTTGTAGCTTTAAGACGTTGGAATACGTCTCTACCCTGAAAAAAAATTAACCCACAATTTTCTGTCAAGGAAAGTGCTCTGATACCACTTGTAAGGTACCGGATCTGTTATATTAGTGGAATAGATAAATAATGTAGAGAATAACACTAAGATAACAACAGAGTACTGAAATAATACATAGATAACAACATAACAATGAATTATATGGAACCACAACACCATAATTATACCTTTATTGATATGAAACAATGTTCACTTGCTTCTTCGAGGGGGCAACCTCCAACTATAGATCTATTACAATAATTTTCCAAGACAAAACTTCTCATACCCTCTACTCTTATTTATACTAAATCTATCTATCCCATAGAACAATCTAGAGGAAGATCCTTCTAGAAGCGAAAGCTTCTATTAGGTCTTCTTACAATTGACTTATTCCTCCTTATTTCTAGGCCTTATTAATATTGACCTTTTTTTACATGGAAATATATTATTCTACCCACTTGAAGGGTTAGGTAGGTTAGGTCCCTAACAACCTCATATATTCAACTTTTAAAAGTTTGTTATATCAGTTGATCATAAGTAGGTAAATGCAGTAAAAATTGGAATGAAGGTAAATTTGAAAAAAATGAGAAGCATGCATATTTGAAATATTTCAATTAACCATTTATGGACTAGAAAGTGGAAAATATGACTATGCCCTGACTTTTTTGGCCTTCATCCATTATTACATTTCCAAACCCACCCTTTAATATATAAAGTTTGTCAACTATTATTCTTCTTGATCAAGCTAAAAAAATATCAAATCCTTTTAGCTAATTTTAAAAAAATTGAGAAACATACGAAACAAATTGAGAAACATGCATATTTGCAATGTTTCAACTAGCTATTCATGACCTAGAATGTGGAAAATATGACTATGTCATGACTTCAAAGGACTTCATTCATTATTACATTTATAAACCCACTTTTTAATATACAAAGTTTGTCACTATTATTTTTGGTTAAACTAAAAAAAATATTAAATCCTTTTAGCTTAACCATTAAGATAAATAATGCATTTACAGTAAAGTTATGGAAAACATCTTATTTTTTATAAGTATTTTTCAATTTCTAATTAATCAAAAGCTCTAAATTTGATTTAAGAAATGGATGTTAAAAATATGAACCTCATATGTTCAACTTTTTAAACTTTTTAAAGCTTACTATATCAAGTGATTAAAAGTAAATGTAGTGAAGAAATTATGTTATGTTTATGTAAGAGTATTATATGAACTCTATTGCTTGAGAACTTGGAAAGTCACGCTTGATTGGATATCACCATAACAAATGCCATGGATGTTGATGAGAGCAAAACTTTTGAGGTACGACCACAATATACCTGTAAGAAGACATGTTAATTACCCTAACAAGTTTCATTCTTTATATTTTAAAACATGAACTTGAAAATTCACTTTGTGAATCTTAGGATAACAAACATGCATGAAAACCATGTTCAAAACTTTGTCATTAATTAAAGATTATAAGATTATATGGAGATTTAATTCATTATCGGTTTTAGAATTTAAAATATTTTGTGTAGGTAATATTTGTCCTTAAAATTTATTATTTTTTAATAAAAATTGACTAAAACCTTATATTTAGTACAAATATAGAATAGTTGTGATCTCCTATTTTTTATTAGTTGGATAATTTAATCCATAAAAAATGATGGAATGAATATGTTTTTATATATTTATTTGAAGTTTTTGAGTGCAAATATAGAATAGTTGTGATCTCCATTTTATATTAGTTGGATAATTTAATCCATAAAAAAAAATAATGGAATGAATATGTTTTTATAAATTTATTTGAAGTTTTTGAGTGCAAATATAAAATAGTTGTGATCTCATTTTTTATTAGTTAGATAATTTAATCCATAAAAAAATTGATAAAATGAATATGCTTTTATAGATTTATTTAAAGTTTTTGAATAATGTAGAAATTGATTCATTTTCATTAATTTAAAATATACATATAAAAATAGAAAAAAAATTCATTAAATTGTGTAATATCTATCTATATAAACCACATGAAAAATTAAATATTTTATTTTATTTCTCACAACAAATATAGTAAAATTCATTATTGATTTTATAATATAAAATATTTTGTGTAGATAATAATTGTTCTTAAAATTTATGATTTTTTAATATGAAGACTAAAACCTTTTATTTAATGTAAATATAGCTTAGTTTTAAGCATTTTTTAATATGTATTAGTGAAAATATAGAATAATCGTGATTTTTTTTTGATAATTTTTTTTTTAATTGATGGAATGAATATGCTTTTATATGTAAAAATTGATTATTTTTGTCTTTTTAAAATATTATATAAAGATACTTTTAAAATATTATATAAAAATAAAATAAAAATTATATCATAATTACATAAACCACATTTAAAAATATGTACTCATTATTAACATTATTTTTAAAATATATATTCATTATTAACATTATTTTTAAAATATATATTATAGTACAACACCACACCACATTTAAAAATATCTACTCATTATTAACATTATTTTTAAAATATATATTCATTATTAACATTATTTTTAAAACATTATTTTCAAAATATATATTATAGTACAAGACCACATTAAAAAATATCTGCTCATTATTTTAAGTACATTATTTTTAAAATATAACATTATTTTTAAAATATATATTATAGTAAAAGACCACATTAAAAAAATGTACTCATTATTTTTAAAATATAAATTATAATAAAAGAAATTTTATATGCACACAATTAGTTGGATAATTCGATCATTTAAAAAAATTTATTAAAATTATTTTAAAATATGCATTATAGTAAATTTTTTATTTTTTTTATGTATCTATTAATTTTATTTATATCATATTAAAAATAAAAGAGTTTTGTTTTTCTTTAAGTATTATTGATATGATGATTTAAAACATATCAATTTTGTTTTAAAATTTAAAAAACCATTACAACAATATTCAATATTTTCTATATCATTTGTAAGAATTGAACCATAATGTTTTTAAATATATCAATATATTAAAATACTTTAGTTATGCAATTATTTAATATGTAAATCCACTTATAGTCTTAGTATATTTGTTACATATTTTAAATTATTAAAATAATGAAAAAAATTATAATAATTTTTGCATTAGTTTTTTTATAATGTTTATTAAGAAAAATTATTTATGAAGTTTGTTATCATTTTAATAATTTTTTTATCAGGATCTAAAAATTTATGAGGTTCATCGAGACATTATACCACAGTAGAGGTCTGATAGTTTGTGACGCTTGGTTATATCCCACGACATATGAACGAATATAGCAGAGGCAGGAAGGGAGTAGCTTGGCAGACCGTCGATCTTGAAGAATCTCAGATCCATGGTCGAGGCCCACATCGGACCAACAAGTAGCATGAAACTTAACATCGCAAAGGAAGACCGGGGAAAACCACTCTAGTTTTGATGGGGAACGCTTGGCGCTCTTACACATGCATCGGGGGAGACAACGGATTGCCCGAAACCACTTTTCCTATGGCCCCGATGTCACATGGTTCAAAATGTCACATCAATAACTCACGGGAAGAATGACGGCTGGTCAGATCACCTCACATCACCGGTCCAGGTACTTTCCCAGATGACGTACCAAAAGGACGCCATCGCATAACTAACTCGAGGCTCATCATTCGAAGTGGATTGATGAAGCATGGCACACCAACGTACTATGACAGTAATTTGTGATCAAAGTACAAAAATCATCAAATCTCTAATATGAAATCATTTTATCCTATTCTAGGAAATTTGCCATCTTATGCGTAAGAAAAACAAGCTCGACCTGTGTTCCTGAAAAGATGTAAATTCAAAGGGTGGCCAAATGAAGGTCTCTGCAAAGTCTGAAGGGTATGGATAATACCCATCAAACGGTGTCTGGCACGACTGGGTTCTCAACTAATGTACCAAGCAGGTCAATAAGTAAGAATAAAAGATGGGTCTTGCAGATACCGACGACTAGATTTCATATCGAACCTGAAACTAAGATAGAGTCGGGAGTCAAATTAAACCCTGTTATGAGGGATCTCGTCATAAATTAGCACACAGACAACACCTTCCACCGAGCCGCAAAGAAGAAGAGGAGAAAAAGGAGGAGGACAGAGGCCAAAACCGATATGATAGAAAGCGTCGGGGAAAATCTCGATTGGTGTAGTACCATGGAGGAGGAAATCGCCAAGATGAGGTGAATCCTCAGGTAAAATTTTGGTGTATTTCAGAAATTTTTGGATAGATGTTGGCTTAAGAAAAGGGAGTCCTTATATGACAGACCATTTACTAATGACCCCTTTAAATAATACAACTGTTCTTCCTTTTTGTAACTTGTATCTGTTTTTAGAATTATGAGGAAGTCAGAACGTTTTAAATTCCACACGAAATCCCTCTATATATGCTTGGCCTCACGAGTATAGAAAAAGGGGGGAGAAAGGAGGAGCCTGCCCTCTGTGCAGGAAAACTTTGTAAATCTCTAGGGCTGGAATGAATACATGGATGCAAAGGCAGATTTTAAACTTTTTATGAAAAGATTCTAATTGGTGGTGTTATGAGTCTCGTTTTCTCTCATAGTGTGTGTTTCCTATTATTCTGTATTTCATTTTGCTTTCTTCTGTCTAAATTGAGAAATTAAAAGTCCAGAATTCATTATTCAATGCTCTCGGCTTGGCGATTTAGACTATGTTTGTCTCTTCTAAACCATTTCAGAATTCATTATTATAATGCTATGATAATAGTTGTGTGTTTCTTTTCTTCTAATACCATCTAAATTTTCAAGCATAAACTTAGAAGTCACTTCCTCATTTAGCCTTTTCCTCTTAATTGTTTTTATGATTTGGCAATGCATCCTACATTCTTGACCCCATAGCCCAAAGGTCATCTCCAGCTCTTCAACAATTTTATTAAAAACCTCAAAATAGACCAAATCTAGCCACCGATTTCCATAGATATATCAAGTGACACGAGAGAGCCCTCTCTGAGTTGAGCAGGCTAGTGCCTCAGCTCTAAAGTTGCTTGAAACAGTCAGCTCTGCCATTTGTCTATTCAGCCAGACATATTTACAGAGTGCTAACATTTTGGCGCTGTTGCCGGGCATGAAATTTAAAAAAATTCCTTGGGAAGAACGACATGGTTGAGTTCTAAGGTCTAAGAGCGGTAGACACTTAGGCACACATTGGATGTATTCCTGCTCTGGTGACTCCACTTCGGTTCAAAGGCAACTCCACAAATAAAAGAATCCCGAATTTCTAAGAGGCGACCCTACTCTCAATGTTTCAAGCGCAAGACAAAAAATTCACTGAAAGATGAAACCCCTTGACAGGGGCGAGGAAATGCATCATGAGGGAAAACAGGTACTCAAAATGGGACCTCTTACAAAGCATTTTACTTTTCATTTTAAGTTGCCTTTGATCCTTCCTTGAACATGCCAAACGAACTTTCTTTTACCTATTGCATCTTAATAATGATCATGAAAGACTTGCAATTATATTTCCTCCTCTAGACATTGCACATGCATACCCTCACCTTGTCGCTGGTTCTGATAAAAAGTTTTCACCTGGGCCACGCAATGACAATGACCAAATTGATGAATCTCATGAGACTTAGACCAATGTTTCTCCCACTGTTCTTGGTCCAACACCCCCTAAGGCCCGACATAGATATATGCCCTTAAAGCTACCCCAAACCCTTCATGATTTACCTCCAAATTACTATGAGTACCTACCTGTGTTCGACGGAGAATTGGATATCATCTCGGCCGAAAAGCACATTCAATGGTTTGAGAATTTTATATATTTATTCGAGATTGACCATGATGATGTGTGTATGAGAGTTTTCTCTCAATCCTTGAAAGGAGACACCAAGCATTGGTTCAAACATTTGCATCCAGAAACCATCAGCTCATGGGTAGAAATGAAGAAGGTATTCTTAAAGTTCTGGGGAAAAGAGAAATCCTTAGATCAACAACTCAATGAGTTTTATGCCTTGAAAAAGCACATCAATGAAGATATTTATGTGTTTAGTAGAAAATTCTCTGGAATCTATTATAATCTGTCCGAAGAAATTCAACCCTCTGAAGCTGCTGCCATGCTCCATTATGCAACTACTCTTCATCCAAATTTTTCTTTCCTCCTGATGGAAAGAAGACCTGAGTCCTTACAAAAAATGTTTAGGGATGCTCAGGACATTCAACATAACATCCAAGCATGTAGTCTGATCCAGAATAAGGAGTTGAATGCTCAAGAACATGAAAGCAAATGCGAACAGGAAATAGTTGATTGGAATTTTGAGCACATAATTGACGATATCATAGGTTCTCGGGAAGCTTCCAATGAAAATAATTTTGCAAAGAACTGTATTCCACTTGTTGAGAGAAGGGATGCTGATCTAGCTTCTGATTTTTCCCATGATAAGCAGGGGATTTATAATTTTATGTATTTATTCGTAGACAATCAAGAAGATGAGTTTGCAAATCAGTCTGTTGAAGAGCATGTTGACGTCCCAAAGTTGTTCTCGCTAGATGATATTGCGTATGCTACTGATTTACCTATATATGATGACTACGATGATTATTGTGATGATGAATCGTTAGAGAAATCAACTGCATGTCCCCTATCATAATTTTTATTTCAACGGTGTAATAAAATAACTTAACCTACATATCATAGTTACAAAGAAGAAAGTGTTGAATTAGTTGAAGTAAATTCTTTACCTTTATGCTTTTCTTCATTCAGATTGTTGAAAGAAAATCCTAAGATCATCATTGAGGAGAGTAAATCTGTGCTTATGAAAAACCATGCTAAACTAATGAAGAAAAAGGACAAGGTATCACAATACTCTTTTCGTGTGCCTGAAAACCTTATCACTTGTGCTGAAATGCATCCATCTGTTGGGGACAAAATCGAAGACAGTTTCAAATTAGGTAAGACAACCCTACCATTATGTTTTTCTTCCTTTGAATTATTGAAGGAAAATATTTGTAGTATCTCAGGTCAGGAATCCTCCAAGCATGAGTGGAGTGGTGATGATAATATTATGAACGTTCACATAAAGAGTCATGTCAACTCAAATTTGCAGTCTATATTCTGCTATCAGCCTGAAAAGGAAGAAGAAGTTGCTCCAAAAAGTATTGTTCAAGGTCATTTTCTCTCTCTCGAAATCAATATAGATTCTCAACATGGAAAGGTGTTTCAAAGTATTTTCTCTTCCCTTGAGAATGATGTCGTGGTTCAATTTTTAAACAACATAGACATGGATGAAGATTCTAAAACTGCATCTATGGAAGTCTCCAACAATAAAAAAAACAAATGACATAGATTTTTGGGAAAGAAACGAAGCAGTATATGCCACTTTTCCATTAGAAATACAGAAATATAGTAAAGAGGCAGTGGTTTTATTTGAGTCATTTGAAAATCAGGGTTTTGAAAATTCATCTATGGGAATTCTAGACTGTGAAATAATGCACGCTGTTGGATTTTAACATTTGCTAGAAGATTATGAGTAGGAAATTATTTCAATTAATTCGTTTGAAAGTCAAAATGGTGGTCCTCAAGCAAATTCCCAGAAATTCAATGAAACCAAAGCATAGTTGTTTGATGAATAAGAGGATAGCCTTGATGCATATTATATGGCTGTCATATTTGAAGATGTGCAAGAATATATGAATATTTTTGTTGATATGCATGGACAAGCAGACAAACCTATCGTTTCCATTTCATTCAAAAATGTTCTCAGAACTGAAGAAATAGGGAAAAAACAACTAACACTAATGAAAGATGCTTGCCTTTCGGTTTTTTCTCATCAAGGAGAAATGATTTTTCATGGTTTTCAAGATCCAGTGGCCATCCTATTACAGTATTCAGTGAAGGATGAATTTGTTTCATTCATAAGCTCAGATTTTGGATTCAATTTATTTTTTCAGCCGCCATCTTTTACATTTTTCTACCAGCTTAAGAAAAATGTGAACAAAGGAAAATCAGGAAGCCAATTGCTTGATTGGCTGCATTGGCACTTTAGCATCACTTGATTTAGTGGTCATCCTAGCAGTTTTAGGGTAGGTAGGGATGTGAAAATAAGATTGTCGGTCAAGCATTGTCCAGTTTGAGTTTTCTATCACTAAATATAATCAGTTTCAATAATGTACTTGGACGCCCTGCATGCAGTTGGAATCAGTGCACAGAGCTTGGTAGGAGTAGGGTACACACATGTTTTGGGAACAACCCAATGGATCAAACACCAGGTCTATGAGTTATTTTCTACCTCGCTGGGAGGATAACATCCCTAGTTGGAGCCAATGTTATCACCTTAACAATTTTTTTATCGGGATCTAAAAATTTATGAGGTTCAGCGAGACGCTATACCACAGTAGAGGCATGATAGTTTATGGTGCTCGGCTATATCCCGCGGCATATGAAAAAATATAGTGGAGGCAGTAAGGGAGTAGCTCGGTGGACTGTCGATATTGAAGAATCTCAGATCCACGTTCGAGGCCCACATTGGACCAACAAATAGCACAAAAATTAACATCGCAAAGGAAGATCGGGGAAAAACACTCTGGGTTTGATGGGGAATGCGTGGTGCTCTTACACACGCATCGGGGGAAACAACGAATTGCCCGAAACCACTTTTCCTATGACCCCGATGTCATGTGGTTCAAAATGTCACATCAATAACTTGCGGGAAGAATGGCGGTTGGTCAGATCACCTCACATCACCGATCCAGGTACTTTCCCAGATGATGTACCAAAAGGACGCCGTCACATAACTAACTCGAGCTCATCATTCGAAGTGGATTGATGAAGCGTGGCACACCAATGTACTATGACAGTAATTCGTGATCAAAGTACAAAAACCATCAAATCTCTAATGTGAAATCATTTTATCCTATTTTGGGAAATTTGCCATCTTATACGTAAGAAAAACAAGCTCGGCCCGTGTTCCTGAAATTTTGTAAATTCAAAGGGTGGCCAAATCAAGGTCTCTACAAAGTCCAAAGGGTATGGATAATACCCATCAAACGATGTCTGGCGCGATTGGGTTCTCAACTAATGTACCAAGTAGTTCAATAAGTAAGAATGAAAGATGGGTCTTGCAGATACTGACGACTAAATTTCATACCGAACCTAAAACTAAGATAGAGTCGGGAGTCAAATTAAATACCTTTATGAGGGATCTAGTCATAAATGAGAATGCAGACAACACCTGCCACCCAGCTGCAAAGAATAAGAGGAGCAAATGACGGAGGAAAAAGGCGAAAACTGAGATGATAGAAAGCGTCAGGGAAAATCTCGATTGGTGTAGTACCCTGGAGGAGGAAATCGCCAAGATGAGGTGAATCCTTAGGTAAAATTTTGGTGTATTTCATAAAGTTTTGGACATATGTTGGCTTAAGAAAAGGGAGTATTGATATGATAGACCGTTTACTAACGGTCCCTTTAAATAATACAACAATTCTTCCTTTCTGTAACTTGTATCTGTTTTTAGAATTATGAGGAAGTCAAAACGTTTCAAATTCCACACGAAATCCCTCTATATATGCTTGGCCTCACGAGTATAGAAAAAGGGGGGAGAAAGGAGGAGCCTGCCCTATGTGCAGGAAAACTTTGTAAATCTCTGGGGCTGGAATGAATACATGGATGCAAAGGCAGATTTTGGACTTTTTATGAAAAGATTCTAATTGGTGGTGTTATGAGTCTCGTTTTCTCTTATAGTGTGTGTTTCCTGTTATTCTATATTTCATTTTGCTTTCTTCTGTCTAAATTAAGAAATTAAAGTCTAGAATTCATTATTCAATGCTCTCATCTTGGCGATTTAGACTATGTTTGTCTCTTCTAAACCATTTCAGAATTCATTACTATAATGCTCTGATAATAGTTGTGTGTTTCTTTTCTTCTGATACCATCTAAATTTTCAGGCATAAACTCAGAATTCACTTCCTCATTTAGCCTTTTTCTCTTAATTGTTTTTATGATTTGGCAATGCATCCTACATTCTTGACCCCATATCCCAAAGGTCATCTTCATCTCTTCGACAATTTTATTAAAAACCTCAAAACAGACCAAATCTAGCCACCGATTTCCATAGATATATCAAGTGACACGAGAGAGCCCTCTCTGAGTTGAGCAGGCTAGTTCCTCAGCTCTAAAGTTGGTTGAAACAGTTACCTCTATCGTTTGTCTATTCAGTCGGACAGATTAAGGACTACCCCTTTCATACCCATGTTATTCCTTTTAAGAATAACAAAAACACTACCCAAGTATAGGGTAAGAACTTAAGGAAGTCATCATATTTAATGTTCACCATAAATAATCTATATAAAAATGTTCACCATAAACCTAATTGTGCATATCACGTAGTTTATTTTAAAGAGAAAATTAAAAGAGTCTGCATCAACAAGTAAAATATTGATTAAAAAAAAAAATGTTGTACTTAATTAGAAATACAAATTTGATTTAATTAAATCCAAATATAAATATAGATGAAATAAAATTATGGGTCGCCTTAAATTTCTTAAGATGAAATTTATCTTAGTTGACGTTGTTCAAATATTTGAGGAGTTTGGCAGAAAATTGGTCACATTGTAAAAAAATGCAAGCACTCAAATGCTAGATAATCAATGACATGATATTTAGGTAACATGATGAACCTACATTTTAAA
>SNQJ01S0073853.1:40536-63329 GCA_010110895.2 Picea sitchensis | reverse complement strand
AAATGAGACAAGTGGCACCCTCGGAGCACCTAGTGCATCCTGAAGGGCACGCCATGTTGTTAACTAATAAGTGAATAAACCTAGACAACTTTAGAACGAATGATGTGATAAGAAAGAAACCAACCTCGGAAATTAAAATCTAGGTCTATGTGATACTTGTGGTAATAATAATAATAATAATCATTAAACATGTGACGAAAAGGGGGTAAGAAATTTGATCAATTTATTAAATCAAATTATATTGAGGGATTAAAATTTTAAAAGGGAATTGATTGTTTTTCTACTTATGCTAATTAAAATTTATTAATTAAAAGGAAAGAGGGGTACAAGGTAATTTTCTACACTTGTTAATTTGAGTTTTAGATAAAAGGGAAAAGATGGAAACTTGAAAAGAATTAGGAAACTAAGGGAAAAAGGGGGAAACATAAAGAAAAAGAGAAACATAAGGAAAAAGCAGGATGACTAACTTAGTAAGGAATCTTGCCTTTAAGAACTTTCTAAATTGAACTCAACTAGAAATTTAGTAAGGGCATAAGTCATTAAAATATGTAAGGGAATATGGGGACACCTATGAGAGATTCTAGGAATGATTTTAGGTGGGTGAGGGAAATAGGAGTAATTAAATAATTAATGAAATTAATTTCTGGTGCAACAAAGGGGATGGGTGACATGTGTAAGGGGGAGGATTTTTCTGAATTAAATTATTGAAAATTAAATCAAAGGGGAATTTGGGAAGGAAAACACTTAGAAAATCTATATAAAGGAGGGAGGAGGAGGATGATGGATCTCTCTTCTTCATGTGTAATGTTACGCTACAAATTTTTTGACTTGACTGACTTATCTTGTGGGAGTTGGGATACCCAGCTTGGGTAACGAGTGGTAGCTCGACCTTTCGAGGTGAGATGGTTGCTAATTGTTCTTTGGTTTAGAGTGTGTGGCCCCTTTGCAGCTCAGGGTGCCAAGGGGGAAGCATAGTACCCCTAGCATTGGCTGGGATGTACCGGTGAAGTCACATCGGTCGACAAGAGGGAGCTGGACAGAGTGCGCATGACAATGACTCGGAGCTGTCACCTTGGGATATAGTACACATGCATTTATTTTGAATAGTATATTAACATTGTTCTTGCGCTTTCATTACTGTACTTCTATTATGCAAGGAAATGTGTTTTATTCAACGTTTTTAAATCGAGAAATTAAGGTCATCATAGCTTTACGCTCGCTACATTTGATTGGTTTCCTTGGCAACCCTATCCTTGTTGCTATGACTGTTATGTTGTTTATTGATTATTATGAGATTGTGCTTTATCTTTCATCCTCATCACTAGATCATCAGTCCACGCCTGAGCAGTCGGCCAGGAGCCAAATCAACGGTCGTCACTTTGGTGTTAATATACCTATAGATTCTAATGCCTTGCTTTTATGTGCGTGGATGATGAGCGAAGGATGTTTTTGCCCAGATGTCTACCCTTGTTGATTGTTCCCGCAATTAATTTGTTCCTTGCTGTGATCTTCTACTTCTTTTCATTTTTCATCCTGGAGTCATTTCCTACATTCTTCTTGTCCAGAATGTTTATAGTTTAAAGGTTATGGTATCCTATAATGCATCTAGGTATTTTAATTGATGAGAGTTCGAGTTCGTTTTATTGTTGAATGATCAGTAATGAGTCCAGTTTTCATTTAGTTTTTGCTGTTGAAATAATCCCTTGTGTAATCGCTTCAAAAGGTTGCACACACTTTTCGAATTAATCCTTTGAGACGAGCATTTCATTTTTATTGCCGACAAAATCCTTGAAATAAGCATTTCAATTGATCCTTTTTATTTAATCCTTTCGATTTAATTATTTTGAACCCATCATTTGAAATTCATCCTTTTGAAACAAGTAGTCCGTTTTTGTTTTTCTGTTGAATTGTCCTTTGAATAATCGCTCCCTTGGAGCTACCCCTGCCCTCGTGGTGTAATTGCTTTAGTAAGTTTCACAAGCCATTTGATAAAAGAGATCTGTTTCAAAAACCGTTGCATTCTCAATTTATTGGATAGTCTGCGATTTTCTCTATTTTTGGATGGCATTTTTTTTTTCTTTTCCAGCTCTTTATTGAACCACGATTTTTACCAGCGGATTTCCTTGTGGACATACCTGCGTATTTATTACATTGAATGACTGCGTGTAGGACTATGTGTCTGCGTGAATTCATTGCTTATGCCTGTGATTAATATCAAATAGACAATAAGAATTTATGATAGAAGAACATGCACATGCATGGAAACGAGTGGACAACGAACCTATATCTAATGACAACGATTTCTAAAAATATTGGATTCCAGCGCTAACTTTCTTAAAAATACAACGATATAATTGATTGTTTATTAGATATATGGGTTAATACATTGACAACGTTGCAACATATTGGACAACAATTTAATTATATTTGTATGACAACGAAATTGAATAGTTAGCACCTTCATAAATTGATTACAGAGACCTTAGCTAATAGACAACAAGTTTTCTTTAACACACTGAATCTCACATATGTTTAATAGACATCGTGATTTGGGCATCATTTGTTACTTGCGTTTTTACCGACCTATTGGTTGCGATTTAACCTTTTATTTACTGGGAATTTAACCTTGTTTTGTCTGCGATTTCTTATAATAAACTCAACAAATTAGTTATGATCAACGATTTATATGTAAGTTTATGGACAACAATGTAAGTTTATATGTCTAAATAGATTAAATATTTTATCGACAGTGTTGTATACTTTCATTGGCAACCAAATTTTTGATAGACAACCTCATCATATATTTTTTTTGACTACTTTAATTTCGCGTGTGGAACAAACAACACTGTCACGTTTTTAATGGATAGCATTAGCATAAACGACAATGAACTCATGGCTGAGCATGGCTGCGTGTGATGGTTTTTGCATTTAAAATTCCTGGCAACGAATTTATTAATAAGTATGAGTGTAATTGTCTTATGATTTCAATAAGTGTGTGTATGTAGATTCTAGACAAAGAACCATTAATAAAAAGCAATTTTCTAGATTCTGGACAACAAACCATTAATAAATAGTGAACCATTAATGGATAGCATTTTATTCGACAACATTATCCTTATTAGCTTTATTTGGTTAAGACAAAAAACCATGAAGGAATAACAATGTAATCTAGATAGCGATTTCCATTTAAAAGACATTTTATACATTGTTTAAACGACATGTTCCCTTTTTGGTTCTGTTTAATGTATAACGAACTCTTCCTTAGGAAACTATTTATATTTGTTTCAGTTTTACTTTTAAAAGACAACAAGTATGTTCACATAAGATAGCGGTATAGTTTAGTTTCATTGGCAAGATAGTTGTTTTGGTGATTTAATTATGAGCAAAGCATTTACCCCTTCATTTAGATTAACAACCGCTTCACATTTAGATCAACGGTTTAAGGATGTTTAATGCGTTGATCACCCCTAATGGTTTATGCCTTACGTCAATCTTATTTGTTTGATCAAGTACTAGGATCATCACTTCATAGCAACCTTAAGGGATATCTCAACAAGGATCTAGCTAAGGACCTATTGGAATTATTGGATGTATTTTTGTAAGGTTGTTGCATCACTGGATTGTATGTTGGGACGAAGGGTTGGAATGTGTCCGATTGCGCATGGGTCCCTAGTACGCCCACCGTACTGTGGCAACATGATTTCTTGAGATTGGATCATTGTGCGCATGGATCAAGACGCACACACGATATTCCCACTTAGGATCACGCACCACCCGATGTGGTTGATGGCTGTTGTTTTTATGGTGGTGCTTGTTTTGTAACATGTGTGTTTGACTCTAGCTCGTCGGAAGGGTGCTATTTACGGGTCGTCGAAGCTGTGGTGTTGGGATTGTAGATGTTGTCCTTTAGCATGTAGGCATTTTCGTGTTTGTGTCGGGCTGGTAGTAGTTTTTATATATCTATTGATTATCACATGTTTCATCCTGTTGCTTGATGTGCTGGTATGTTGAGTCTGTAATGTTCCTGCTTGGCTAGTCTAGGAAATGTTGCTGATGTGTGTGTAGGATCAAAGGTTTACAACATATAAATGATCATAAAAATAATAAATGCGACAAAGGACTGCAAAGTTGGTATTATGATATCTCTGTGGATTACAAAATGGCCGAATGCGGCTGAATAAATTGACAATACTCGACTAGATCAACAGACAAAGGATCTTAGCCGGAATACAAATAAGCAACTGTGACTGAATAAAATAACAACACTTGGCTAGATCAAAAGACAAAAGGATCTTAGATGGAATACAAATAAACAACTAAAAGATAATACCCGGAATATAGGAGCACTGTGGAATCAATGAAGAATGATGGAAGACCTGGATGATATTCCTGGTGACTAGGGTGTGTCTTTCAACACCGAAATCAGCCAACTGGTGTCTTCCTCCTGGAATACATTGAACTATCTCTTCTGAGATGCACCTCTTCTCCTCAATGAAACACTATCTGCTACTACCTCAATATAATGAATCTCTCCCTTGCCCATGCACTTGTGTCCTGGGACCCAAGGATCTCTGCAGCTGAAGCACAGATTCTTCCTCATAAGCTCTCACCTAGTCTCATCATCCAACTTCTCCTTGCCCTTCCATTCTCTCTAGTATGGATTCCTGTCTCGATCCCTTTGGGGCACAAATGGTTTGGAGAAATTTTTAGTCTTTGGAACTGAGCTTTCTAGATCTCGAGTGCGAAGGATGGCATCCTGCAAAGTGGGAGGCCTGTATGCCTTCACCCATCCTCTCAAAGGCTCTGTGAGTCCTTTTGTGAATAACATGATCAGCCTGGGCTCTGATATATCTGTCACTGCCACAACTACCCGCTGAAACTCTGTGATGAACACCTATGCTGTGCCAATTTGTCTCAACTGGGCTAGATCCATGAAGTGTATCTCGGGATCCTTCCTGTCAAACCTGTCCATGAGCCTATCTGTAAACTTCCTATAGGAGGTGATGCGACTGTGACCCAATGTCACTAGTCCATGATACCACCACTCGTGTGCCTCACCCTCTAAGGGTAAGGTCGCGAAACTGATGGCCTTTGTCTTGGTCATCTAGTTGAGCTTATAATATGTGTCTAGATTTTGTACCCAAGCTCTAGCGGTGTATTTGGATGATCCATCGAAAGAAGGGATGGTGATTTTCCCAACTTTTTGGATAAAATCAAGGTTATACCCCTATTGTTGTTGTGGTCCTCCCCTCTGTGGCTCTCTGGGGTGGTTCCTGAGTCTAAGTCCACAGTACTCGACTAAGATCATGTCATGATGGAAGTCATGACCCAATTCTGCGTACTCCCTCTTATACTCTTCAATGTCGTCGGCATGAGTGGGTGGCCTCTGTGCTATCAGTGATGGTGCTGCTACCTGGGGTGCCCTCTAGAAACCGGGAAACAAAGATCTGGGAATCCTACTCGCAGAGGTGTATGTGCGAGAGGGTGATTGGGGTCTACTGCCTGCTCCCGAGTTCCCTTGTGATGCATGCGGGACTTGTGTATCTGGGGTGCCCACTCTAGCCAATCTATCAACCACCTGTGCCAAGGACTGAGACATGGTCCATTGACTAGCTAACATATCATTGATAACCTGCATGAAAGCTGCCTCTAGATCTACAGGGGCCTTTCCACTGCCCTCTGGTCATTCATATCTATCTCCTAGTATCCTCTCTGCCTCGCGCTTAGCCTCATGCTCTTCCCTTCTCTCTGCTTCTCTGTGTGCCTCTTCCTCTTCCTTTGATCTAGGAGGAAAAGGGGGAAAATCAGGCCTATGCCTTCTTTCCTGATGCCTATTGTAAGTGACATATTCATCACCTATGTGTTCACAACCCTCTGGGTCTTCTACTGCACTCATTGTCTTTAGTCACAGGCTGGGAGGACTAAAGCTCTGATACCACTCTAATGTTCTTGACTTGGCTAGTCTAGGAAACACTGCTAATGTGTGTGTAGGATCAATGGTTTACAACATATAAATGATCATCCAAATAATAAACGTGACAAAGGACTACAAAGTTTGTATTATGATATCTCTGTGGATTACAAAATGGCCGAATGTGGCTGAATAAATTGACAATACTTGACTAGATCAATAGACAAAGGACCTTAGCTGGAATAAAAATAAGCAACTAAAAGATAATACCCAAAATTTGGGAGCATTGCAGAATCAATGGATGCGCTGGGACTATGGCAGCTCTGACGGTAATTGTTGGAATTCTGGAAAGTTTTCCCTGGGAGCTATACTTCTCGGAATGGCCTAGAAACTGTCCCAAATGATGCACCCTGCTCTAGTCCTCAGTACTGGTATCTATCGGACCCCTCTGCTGATGAATCTGGACCCCGGATGGATACCCCTGGGGAATGCGCCCCTCTTCTTCTGGAAAAATGCATCCTAGTGATTCCACCATCAGAATCAGACAAGATATGTCTCAAAACATCTGCCTTGGTCTACTGGGATATGTCTCAAAACGATTGCCTTGGTCTACTGGGAAATGGGTCGGAAATGTGCCTGCCAAAGGTGCCGCATGTCCAAGTCTGGAAAATGCATCCCAGTTGACTCCTTCATCGGAATCTGATGAAGAACCAGGAAAAAGACGTGCCTTTCTCTCCTCTCAAATGGGTCGGAGGGAAATCTCAGAATTCTCCCTGGATGGGATAAGTCGACTAAAAACACTCTTAGAAGTTGTGCCCTCACTCTGGATGAATGCGCCCTTACTGCTGGACACTATATAACTGCTGCTGAAGAATGATGGAAGACCTGAATGATCTTCTCGGTGACTAGGGTGTCTATCAACACCAAAATCATCCAACTAGTGTCTTCCTCCTGGAATCCACTGAACTATCTCTCTTGAGATGCGCCTCTCTCCTCAATGACAAGTCATAATCTGCATAATAATGAATTAGGTCGCTGACCCTTCCTTTATAGCTTTCCAAAACCCTAAATCATGCTGAAAACCTAATTCACTGCTGACTTCCAAAACCCTAAATCACTGTTGAAAACCTAATTCACTATTGACTTCTATTTTTATCTCATAATGACTTAAAAAGTGCTTTTAACCCTTTTTAGCTCAATGCCACTTTCTGAATATAACACCTGTGACTAGAGTGACCTCTAGTAACCCTGTTTACCCCTCTTTGGCCCAGGCTATAGTCTAACGGGGTGGTTTAGACCATTAAGCCTCCTCTATGGAGCTCCTATTTGTAAAGGGAAATTATAGAGTTGTTGTGGTCTGTTGCCTAATCTGCATGCGTCATTCCATCATCAAGTTGCGTTGTTTAATAGTTATCGTCGTTGCCTTCCTACCTAAAAGAAAAAAAAAAAAATTCTTTTGCATCGATTCGCTTGTAGTTATGACGATGGGAATGTTACATATGGTATCAAAGGGGGTTCAACCCTGGGACTATGGATCACCATGCTTTCCACTGCAGTAAACCCTTGAGTATTAACCTAGCGCTAACTAAAAAATTTAACGTATCCATGTGGTGATCTCGATTAGAGGACTCCACAGAGGTTCACAATGTTGTGTCATCGAAGGAGGTGCGATGCCTTTAGTAGCATCCATGCCTGAAGAGTATAAACCCCAGGGAGACGAACATGATGTTGGGCAGGAGAAGATAGTGGTGGGTGATGTGGTTGGGCTGATGAGCTCCTTTCATCTCATGTTTGAGGCACTGATCAACAGTTTGGACAGAGATGAGACCAGGGCGCCGACACCCCTGAGGGTCCACCGCACGCTCCAGTTGGTATTGGTAGCATTCACCGCGAACTCGAGAAGGTCAAATTTCTTGATTTTTTTGGTGCCTCGGATGATGCAATCGCCGAGGCATGGTTGGAGAATATGGCGATGTGATTTTCACTTCACGAATATACCTCCAACATGAAGGTCCACTTGACAATATTTCAACTGAGGGGGAGAGCTCTTCTATGGTGGAAGACGCTCCTGCTGCACTTGAACATGGTCGTCGAAGACATGTCATGGGAACTATTCGAGGAATGGTTCCAAGAGAGGTACCTATCAGAGGAATTCATTGAGCACCAGCTCAACGAGTTCAATGCCTTACAACAAGGCGGTCATATGGTGCTTGAGTACGAGGCCCGTTTTATGGAGTTACCTCGGTATGCTCCACACCTTAATACTGATAAACTTAACGTCAACAAATTCACGTTTAGCCTTAATGTTACAATTCAACTTCTACTCTGGGTACCAGGATTATCGGACTGAAGAAAGTGTGTTGGATTGTGGGGAGCCACATTACCAGTGTTACTGCCCAGAGGAGAGGACTAGAGCATATGGATTAGCCAGACCCACTACCGTGGGAGTTTTGGGCAAGGCCCATCGGATTCTTACAACAGTGAATAACTGCCAGGAAAATAACTAGTTGACCATGCTCAAGATGCCAGGTACCGTCTCTAACCAAACCCTTAGTATTTTTTATATATCTTGGTGCTATAGAGAGTTTCATTTCTGTGGAAGCACCAAGGAGATTTAAGGTAAAGGAAATCAATCCAGATGAGTTTATATTTGTAGAAATATATTCGGGAGCTAAACAAAAGGTTGGTGGGAAGGTTATGGGCTGTACCCTTAACCTGGGAGAGTTTGTCACCAGGGCCAACCTGTATGTCACGATCTTAGGATCTTATGATGTTGTGATCGATATGGACTGGTTGGAATCGCATGAGGTGATACTCAACTGTAAGATGAAACGGTTGAGCTTGGTCGATGATGAGGGACATAGATTTTGATTGTAGGTCAGAACCATGGAGTTTCCTTGAGGTTCATCTCTTCCTCACAGCTACAAAAGAGCATGCACAAGAGGTGTAAGATTTATGCGATCCTTGCATTAAACGAAAAGGGAGTAGCGGAAAGTCTAGAACACCTTCCGGTGGTGAGAGAGTTTGCAGACGTCTTCCCAGAGGAGTTACCTAGGATGTCGCCAGAGAGGGTATTGGAATTTACCATAGACCTAAAATTGGGGAATGAACTGATAGGAAGAACGCCTTACCAGATGTCAACCCCAGAGTTATAGGAGTTGAGAATGAAACTGAAGGAGTTGTTGGACCTGGGACTTATATGTCCAAGTGTGTCACTATGGGGTGCACCGGTTATTTTCATACAAAAGAAGGATAGGTTGTGGAGACTCTGCATTGACTACTGTCAATTGAACAAGGAAACAATCAAGAATCAATATCAGTTGCCAAGGATTGATGATTTGTTTGATCGGATGAAGGGTGCGTCGGTGTTTTCAAAGATTGACTTGAGATCAGTGTATCACTAGTTACAGATCAAGGAGGATGACGACCCTAAGAACACCTTTAAGACAAGGTTTAGACATTGCGAGTTTACTTCTTTACCATTTGGACTAACGAATGCCCGAGGGGTATTTATGAGTTTGATGAATGGGGTGTTCCGCAAGTACTTGGACAAGTTCTTTGATTTACTCTCGGATGATGGAGGAGTATGACGAGCACTTGCGCTTGGTACTACAGTGCCTGCGAGAGAACAAATTGTATGGGAAATTGTCTAAATTCTCATTTTATCAATCAAAGATTCACTACTTAGGGAATGTCATCTTCGACGAAGGTATCATCATGGATCCAACAAAGGTCGAGGCTATTATGGAATGGCATGTGCCGATGAATGTCCCAGATGTGCGTAGCTTCATGGGTTTAGCAGAATACTATCGATGGGTCGTCGAGGGATTTTCGAAGATAGAAAATCCGACCATGTAATTGCAGAAGAAGAACAAGAAATTTGTTTGGACCGATAAATGCATGGAATCCTTTCGGAGGCTCAAAGAGTTGTTGACAATAGCACCGATACTAAAGGTCCCTGACTTGGACATGGAATTCTTGGTATGTATTGACGCATCCAAGGAAGGATTAGGTGGAGTCTTTATGCAAGACGATCGAGTGATCACTTACATCTTGAGGAAGTTGAGAAGGCATGAGGAGAACTATGCAACACATGATTTGGATTTAGCCATTGTTTATGCCCTGAGAGTTTGGAGACACTACCTTATTGGACATAATTTTGAACTAAATGGACCACTGTGGAATACAACACATCTTTACGCAAAGCGACTTGAACACACGACAACGACGTTGGTCAGAATTGCTTAGCGAGTATGATATCGAGATTACTTACATAGAAAAAATAATGAATAGAGTGGCTGATGCGTTGAGTCGGAGACCATGCATATTTTTGTTGATGCCTCTTCAGATGAATCTATGTGAAAATATTCTAACTTTACATCACGACGATGACTGGTACAAAGAGGTAAAGGATTTTATCGGACAAAACACAATGATGATACCAAGATTTGCAGGATTTACATTGGCCAACGACAGATTATTGAGATACAACAATCGAATTTACATACCACCGAATGACGAGTTGAGGAGTTTGATCCCAAAAAAGGATCACATAGTAGTGTACATGGCTCACCCGGGTGTCACGAAGATGAGGCCAGACCTTAAACCCTTATTCTTCTGGAAAGGAATGAAGGAAGACATAGTCAACTACGTGGCAAGATGTCTATAATGTCAGTAGGTGAAGGCTGAACATAGACATCCGACATGATTACTACAACCACACCCAATTCCAGAATCAAAGTGGGAGGTCATTTCGATGGATTTCATTGTTGGATTTCCACTGACGGAAATGAGACATGACTCGATTTTGTGGTAGTCGACACTCTGACGAAGAGTGCTCATTTTATTCCTGCACGTACGACGTATCAGGCACCTGACTTAGTTAGAGATTTCATCAACGAGATTGTGAGGTTGCATGGCGTGCCTATGAGGATTATATTTGATAGGGGATCGGTGTTTACAGGACGATTTGGACTAGTTTCCAAGAGACCTTGGGAACACCACTTAACTTTAGTACCACGTATCACCTGGAGACAGACAGGAAGACCGAACAAACAAACCAAATCCTGGAGGACATGTTGTGTATGTACATTATGGACCAACAGAAGAGTTGGGAAGAGTTCTTGCCATTGGTAGAATTTGCGTATAACGACAATTATCAAAGAACCATTAAGATGGCGCCTTTCAAGTTTCTTTATGGGTGATCGTGTTGGACGCCTTGAGTTGGGATCGGCTTGAGGATAGGGTTGTGGTGGGACTGGAAGCGATCCAAGAAATGGAAGATTAAATGAAAACTATAAGACAAGGGATCAAGGAAGCGCATGATCGACATAAGAGTCACACTGATGCACATCGTGTCGACCGTAGTTATGATGTGGTGATCGAGTAGTATTGCGGGTGAAACTGCATAAGAGTTTGATCAAGTTTGGAAAGGGTGCTAAACTATCCCTTAGGTTCATGTGATCCTGCGAGATTTTGGAAAAAAAAAGGGTCATGGCCTATTGACAAGATTTGCTTGATCCTTGAGGTGTATGCACGATGTCTTTCACGTTTCTGTTTGAGACGTTATATTAGTGATCCTACAAATGTTTGACTTAAGTACCTTGTAGGTATCTGACGAGGGTGCTCTCACGGCTGAGCCGATCTAAATCCTGGATCATCGTATTCAACAGCTACAATGTCGAACAGTATATCAGGTCAAGGTCCAGTGAGACAACTATAGTTTGCACTCAACGACCTCGGAGGACGCATATGATATGCGACAACAATTTCCATTTTTGTTTGATAGATAGACTTATGACACTATGGTACACATTATTTCCGCACTTATATACTGTGAAACTTCAGGATGAAGTATGTAACATCCCACTCTTGCGTGCACTGAGAAAACTTATTCTTTAAGGACACTAGCTTGCAAGTGATCCAAATTATTATACTATTGAGCGTTTGATTATGATTATGAGCATAATGAATATGATGACATGTTATTTTGTTGTATTGACATAGACAGTTTCTATTGACTCAGTTCTCCCGAGTGTGCAAGATTTTGGACCTCGAGGATGCAGAGGAATCAATGAAACCCTTGGACTTCGAATTGAGTTAGGAGTGGACTATTAGGGTTTGATTGTTGTATATATGGAATATGTGCATTTGATTAGATGTTATGATTATGGATTTTATTTCTAACATGATTCGTTGATGATGTAGGCTGACGATAGCTTGTTGACCAGACTCACATGTGGAGTAGAGGGGTCACGCATGACTACCTGAGACCTTGAGGGAGAGGTGTGGACAACAACCCTGCCACAACCTACTAGCACTCCCGTCGTGGCTCGAACTATAGGTTAACGATTAGCTAGTTCAAGAAGACCCACAATGTTGCGAGGGCAGACTGCGACAGTCGCTCACGATGATTCTAAGGGGCGTGCAATAAGGCAGGGGCCTTATTCCTTAGAGGACCTTAGTCTCCCACAAGATCACCTGATGTAGTATTGGCTCCAGGGGTTTTTGATGTCTACCAAGTTAGTCAAGAGGCAGGTGGCACCCTTAGAGCACGTAGTGCGTCCTGAACGACACATTGCGCAAGAAAAATGGAAAGAGGCGAGTGGCACCCTTGGATCACGTAGTGCGTCTTGAATAACACGTCATGCAAGGGAAATGGAATGAGGCGAGTGGCACCCTTGGAGCACCTAGTTTCATCCTGAAGGGCACGTCGTGTTGTTAACTAATAAGTGAATAAAACTAGATGACCTTAGAATGAATGATGTGATAAGAAAGATTTAAAAACAAATTCCCTAATAAAAAGGTCACCCAGCCTTAGAAATTAAAATCTAGGTCTAAGTGATACCTGTGGTAAATAATAATAATAATAATAATAATAATAATAATAATAATAATAATCATCATCATTAAACATGTGACGAAAAGGGGGTAAGAAATTTGATTAATTTATTAAAATCAAATTATATTGAGGGATTCAATTTTAAAAGGGAATTGATTGTTTTTCTACTTATTCTAATTAAAATTTATTAATTAAAAGGAAAGAGGGGTAAAAGGTAATTTTCTACACTTGCTAATTTGAGTTTTAGATAAAAGGGAAAAGAGGGAAACTTAAAAAGAATTAGGAAACTAAGGGAAAAAGGGGGAAACATAAAGAAAAAGCGAAACATAAGGAAAAAACAGGATGACTAACTTAGTAAGGAATCTTGCCTTTAAGAACTTTCTAAATTGAACTCAACTAGAAATTTAGTAAGGGCGTAAGTTAAGTCATTAAATTGTGTAAGGGAATATGGGGACACCTAGGAGAAATTCTAGGAATGATTTTAGGTGGGTGAGGGAAATAGGAGTAATTAAATAATTGATAAAATTAATTTCTGGTGCAACGAAGGGGATGGGTGACATGTGTACAGGGGAGGATTTTTCTGAATTAAATTATTGAAAAATAAATGAAATGGGAATTTGGGAAGGAAATCACTTAGAAACTCTATATAAAGGAGGGAGGGAGGAGGAGGAGGATGGATCTCTCTTCTTCATGCGTAATTTTACGCTGCAAAATTTTTGACTTGATTGACTTATCTTGTGGGATTTGGGATACCCGGCTCGGGTAACGAGTGGTAGATCGACCTTTTGAGGCAAGCTGGTTGCTAGTTGTTCTTTGGTTTAGAGTGCATGGCTCCTTTGTGGCTCGGGGGGCCAAGGGGGAAGAAGAGTACCCCTAGCGTTGGCTGGGAGGTACCGATGAAGTCACATCGGTCAGCAAGCGGGAGCTGGATGGAGCGCACAAGACAAAAACTTGGAGTTGTCACCTTGGGCTACGGTACACATGCATTTATTTTGAATAGCAGATTAACATTGTTCTTTCACTTTCAATACCGTACTTCTATTATGAAAGGAAATGTGTTTTATTCAATGTTTTTAAATCAAGAAATTAATGCCATCATAGCTTATAGTTTAATGCCATCACCTACATTCTTCTTGGCTGGAATGCTTATAGTTTAAGGGTTATGGTATCCTGTAGTGCTTCCATGTATTTTAATTGATGAGAGTTCAAATTCATTTTATTGTTTAAGGGTTATGGTATCCTGTAGTAGATCCATGTATTTTAATTGATGAGAGTTCAAATTCGTTTTATTGTTGAATGATCAATAATGAGTCCAGTTTTCACTTAATTTTTGCTGTTGAAATAATCCCTTGTGTAATCGCTTCAGAAGGTTGCACAAACTTTTCGATTTAATCCTTTGAGATGAGCATTTTGTTTTTACTGCTGATAGAATCCTTGAAATAAGCATTTTGATTGATCCTTTTTATTTAATCCCGTCGATTTAATTCTTTTGAACCCAACATTTCGAATTCATCCTTTTGAAACAAGCAGTTCGTTTTTGTTTTTCTGTTGAATTATCCTTTGAATAATCACTCCCTTGGAGCTACCCCCACCCTCATGGTGTAATCGCTTCAATAAGTTGCACAAGCCATTTGATAAAAGAGATTTTTTTCAAAAACCGTTGCATTCTTGATTTATTGTATAGTCTGTGATTTGCTCTATTTTTGGATGGCATTTTTTCTTTTCTTTTCCAACTCTTTATTGAATCACCATTTTTACCAGCGGATTTCCTTGTGGACATACCTACGTATTTATTACATTGAGTGAATGATTGTAGGAATATGTGTCTGCGTGCATTCATTTCTTATGGTTGCATTTTTTTTTTTTATCTCTAATAGACAGTAAGAATTTATGATAGATGAACATGCACATGCATGGCAACGATTGGACAACGAACATGTATCTAATGACAACGATTTCTAAAAATATTGGATGCCAACGCTAACTTGCTTAAAAATTGTTATAACCCTAATTTGCACCATACATGCTTACCTGGCATCATGCCATCTCAGATCCCTTTTTTTCCAAAGCACTGCTGAACAACTCTTTAAAAAATCTCTTTTATAAGGGCCCACATGCCCTATTCCATTACTACACGCGTGTACATGCTAGCTGACATAAAACAACCCGCGTGGACCTACAAAAGAATGAAAAAAGGAAAGTTGCTGACGGAACACACAACTTTGGGTGAGTTAACTGAAACTCCCAGCCATGCATGGCCGAGGGTTCGTCCAAATACCTAGCTTCTTCTAGCCTATAAAAGAAGGGTTAGGGGTCCCATTTTGGAAGTGGAGAATAGAGAGTAAAGAAACTCTGCCCAATTGCACATTCCCATTGTCCCAACCAATTAGCCATCCTTGTGCAAAGAGAGATATAAAACAAAGATGTTGGAGGACATTTGAAGAGGAGCCTAGGATCAGGATTCGCGGAGCAGTGGCCAGTCTCAACATTGTAAGTTGATTCATTAAAGTTAATANCATGTAGAGCTTGTTTCTTGTTTGGTACGCAGTTCAATCTTGGGAGGATAAATGGTAGCAAATGATCAAGCATGAAGAAGGATCGACATCGAACGTACGGAACAAGGTATGTTCATTTAACCATGTATTTGCTTGAAAGAAATGGGGATTAAGTCTACGACGACGATAGAAAGTAGGATTCTTTCGGTCTTATCTGCATGCATAATATAACCCTAAATGCTAGTCCGTAGGGGGATTTCCCACCACAACAGAATTGGTGACCATACTGTGGAAGTCTCTAGGGTTCCTGGGAATATTTTTGGGTAGTTTTAAAAGACTGGTTTTCTTTCCTATTTTTTGAAGTTTCTGCAAAGTCTTAGCTAACAAAGAGTTTGGTCTTCCATACTAGCTATCTCTGTTATTTTCTTGACTCTATTTTTTTCGAGACCCACAGAGGTACACACGGCCTGCATAAGGTCTGCACGCGTGTACCCATGCCCTACTTTCTTACATCTTGCATGTAAACGCTAGCTGAGGAAGTAATAGTAGCGTGTAGATTCCAGAAAATTTTTGAGGCAGTCATCCTCTTCCCTGTCAGAATCAGTGATTCTCAGGGGTTTTCTGGAACTCTTTCTAAGTCTTGGTTGTTTGTAGTCTCATCTCAGATTGGTTTGTTTTACAATTTTTTTTCTTTTTTTTGTTAAAGAGAGTGTCTAAGCCTTCAAGAGATCCTGGTTCTATATATCAGTGATCTCTTCTTGGTTTGGATTGTCTGTTTTTATTTGTTTCAGAGTTTTAGAGATACACATGGCCTGTATAAGGCCAGCACACGTGTACACACCCTCTGGCTCTACACAGCTCGCATGCACACACTTGCTGTTGGATTGTCAGTAGTGTGCTTGTGCAGGATAGTTTTTGTTGAGGGTAAGGCAATCATCCTTTCCCTTGACAAGAGTTATACCTATCAGGTTTTTGAATCTCTTTCCTAGTAGTCAATAGCTTAGGGTTGATCTTAGCCTTAGTTTTATTTTTTCATTTAAAAGTTGTCATTAAAAATTTTCTTTAGGGTTTTTAGACAAGTGTGAGAGTCCTTTTTTAAGTTGCTAGTGTGTGATTTCTTGAAGTGATTCTTTGTGATCTGTGATTAAGCCAGAAGTGTTTTCTTGGTTTTTGACTTGTTGATATTTTTCCTTTTTGCTTTGTCAACATTCAAATAAAAAAAAAAAAATATCTCTTTCATTTTCTTGTTTGGTTGAAAAGTGTGGTTTTGCATTAGTAACCAGTGAAAAGTATTTGCTTTCTTAAGTTCTTGATAGTTTACTTAGATTTTAAGTAGCTCGTAGTCGAGCAAAATCCTTCTTTAAGTTTGCTGATTCAAAAGATCTTAGAAAATATTTTTTTTTTTTTGAAAAGTTGTTGAAAATTTGCGTTAAGTGAAAGTTTTTGTTTCCAACTTTCTGTTCATTTTTTCCTTTCATCTTTCAAACATTATTAGTTTCACTTTCATACCCATTGACATAAGACAAGCCATAAAATTAACGCTAAATCTAAAATTTATTAGACTTTTATGTTTGTAGGGTTAACCAACTAGTTCAGGATTAGGGCCTCGGATTAGGTTGGAGAGGAAACTCTTTAAGGCCATTAAAATCAAACATTGGAGTCTGAGTTAGGGAGTGTCCAAGTCCAGTATCGTGAAAGTTATCCGGGACCCCCCTCTAACACAGGGGATAAACACGAGGTCGCGTGCGGAAAGGTAACAGAGATAACCCCTCCAAAGCTGGACCAATCGTAGTGGAGAACACATATAGAGGGCTTGTTTTGGGATTCCGTCGATTGCATTTGCCACGGGGCTTCTTGGGTCTCAAATCCATTCAAGGTCCTCAGTTGTCTTTTGGACCACTTTCTTTCGATACCCTTGACAAGTTTCAGGCTCGATACCCTGCTCATTGTGGTCTACCTGACTTTCGACTGTACTCGCCTGGTGACTGTTCGCGCGCTGGCGACCTCGTTGCCTATCTTTTTTAGGGACATACACAGGTGACTGTGGGGATATACCGCGGTACCTAGGACAGACATCGGAACACGCTTTACAGAGTATACCCGGAGGTTGCTTTCGTTTTCGAGTTGCACTTGCAACGGTAATTTTCTCTAGTGTTGGCTGTTGTAACTGTTCTTCCAATTAATTTAGTGTTTGCCTGTCTTATCTTATAGGGACATTTTTAGTGTGTGTTTTTTTTGAATGGTTAGACTACCCTAGTGTGTCTTTGATCTTCTCACATAGTGGAGGATCACGAGATCCGCTGGTCACAAAGGCTTCTTGGCCTACCGCCGGTTACATTGGAGCCACCCTTGCCACCACTAAGGCGAAAGCTAGACCAACAAGGGTCTTTTGAAGTGACCAGGTCATAAGAAATTGTGCCGACCAACATCCAGAGGAATCAACCATTTTAGACCTTGGAGTGCAAGCTTTTGGTCTGGTTGAAACCTCCACCATTGATCTTTCAACACCCACCATCGTACCGATTCATCCTTACGAGTGACAGATAGTGTCACATGCATCAATGGAAACAAATGTTGTTACTCCTTCTGGGAATTCTTCAATTCCCACTACGGTTGTCACCACAGGAGAGTTTCCACCTCCTAACCCACCATCACCGGTCTGAGTCACCATGGTCTCGACCGCCTCTACATCGCATAGTGGTCTGATCCCATCTCTGGTGGCGGCCACAACCCCTTTCACACCAAGTGTGACAGGTCCTCTGTTCTCATACGGGATGCCTAGTTTAGGGACAAGTCTTTTACTTTCCTACTCCACTTCACAAACTTTAGGTCTGGGGGCAGGGAGCTCTAACACTCCTCTACAAGGACACATGGGGGGAACTCCTACTCCTTTTAATGCTTTCCCTTACGGGGGAGGTCATATACCTCCTTCGTCCCCTTCACTCAGTGGCTCGCATCAGTAATCCGTCGGGCCACCTGCACACCATAGTTTATTTGGAGCGGGGAGTCAAGGACCACCTTCGCATAATATGACGGTAGGTTTGAAACCATTTTCTTTGTTCACTGCATTTGGTAACAATGCCTTCTCGTCAGTTACATTCCCAACTGGGGTAACCCCAGTTTCGGACAACCTATTCCTATGCAAGGTACTATTCCTGCACAGGGGGCACACCCAGAAACTTCTTCCGCATCAGGGCCTTGGAATTCTTGGTAGGGATCCGTTCCCTCGTCAGGAATGCTGAGCTGGGGTAATTCTTTTCACAATCAATGGAACCTCGGACAAAGCACTATGCCTGTCCCCACGGGACTGACTTGGAGCAATCCTTCCTAAAGTGTTTCAAATGTAATGCATGCCCAACCAGCTATGTCCTATTTCGGAAATTAGTCGATGATGTCTCCTCACACGCAAAATCCATATGCTGGTCATGGCCATGGTTTTTACCAGAACCCAGGCCAGCAGCCGAACTTTTCCTGGCAACTTGGTGCTAGTCAAACTCTAGGCCCCTTTTTCCCAGGTTATCACCAACAACCCAAAATACCCTTCTTGGCAACCTTGCATTTGCCAGACTTGACAAGGTTGTTGAATGACCCTATCTGTCATGATCCACGTTGGCCTTCTATGCCGACGAAGTTGCCTTCAGACATCCCAAAGTTTGAAGCCAAACCTAAAGAAGATCCAGGAAATCATGTGACTACCTTCCATCTTTGGTGCTCATCTAACTCGTTGAAAGACGACTCCGTATAGTTGCGATTGTTTCAACATACTCTTATTGGGAGTGTCGCGAAAATGGTACATGGAGCTCGATTTCTCAAGATACTCTTCCTTCGGTGAACTGGCGATGGCTTTCCTAAACCATTTCTAGTTACTTGTGAGATACGACGTTGGAACCGAAATGCTGGCCAATTTATCACAAACAAAAGTGGACCATATCTCTGATCACATTCGAGAATGGAGATGCCAAAAGAGTTTAATTAAGGTACTAGTCCCACCAACATTCCTGCTCGAGTGGTTTCTTAAGTCTTTGGTCCCACAATTGTCCAAAGATGTCATGACATCGGGAGTATTTTCCGAAGATGACACCATCATGAGAGCTCAACAACTTGAGCTAATCTATTCTCAGTTTGGTTTATTATACGAGATCTTGCCAGATGCGCCACGCTCAATACTTGATAACACTAGACAGAGAGCTGGACCACATGCTGATGGTATTGTTGGTTCAGCACAAACAAAGCCCGTTGAGTAATTGATGAAGCAGTTGCAGCAGTTGTCTATACAACACATAGTGGCCAACCAAACTACTTCTTTGGCTGCTCCCCCTACCAAAATGTTGGATGTACACACAGTGCAATCGACTAATCCAAAGGCCACCTAGCAGCCTAAAGGAAAGAAAAAACAATGAAAGAAGGGTAAGGTGGATAAAAAATCTACTGATAATGCTGGCGGGGACAACAATGAGAAACGAAAGGCGAGGTATCCATGCAAATTATGCGTGGAAGACCACCCGACCCATCTATGTCCTCGGCTTATAAAAGCCCAAAAGTTTGTGATGCAGCAACAACTTGCTGTGTTAACCAATCCATTTCAACATGGGAAAAATCTAACCCAAGCCTCTATAAGCACGAAAGGGGGCAACCAAGGATCCTCTCCGTCTTCGAACAACCCCACATCCACGAATGTATATATGGTGAAGGGTGATGCTTTTATATCGACTAGAGCACATGACTATAGTAAACCAAGCACTTCTGAGAAGGGAAAAGAAGACGAACTCCCATCTCTTCCTCTACGGATTGAAAAGACGTTGGGAGAAACAATGACACGCATCCCCAAAGGCACATTTAAAAAATATTCTCACAACCCAAATGCAAGGGCCACCTAGAACTATTCTGTGGTAGAGGATTTATCACAAACCCCTTGTGCGATGTTCGCTTTGGAGGTCCTCCAAAGTTGCCCTTCCCATAGGAAAGCCTTGTTAACCACTTTAGGATCTACAGAGACTTGTAATCTGGGTACAATCATGCTGAATACAACTGACCTAAAACCTCGTCTGCCTTACCATGTAGTGTTTCAGATAGTAGTGGCTTATCCCATGAAAACTTTTACTCGGAATATCTTTCGCACGGTGGTCGATGAGGGAGCCTCGACATGTGTTATGTCATTGGCATGTTGGAAAGCCGTGGGCCAACCCGTTTTGTCTCTGTCACCTTCTCTCCTCACTGCTTTCGATGGTTGTTCATTCCGACCACATGGTATCATTCCCTCTTTCCCTGTGTAGTTAGGAGGGAAGACCGTGTGTGTCGAGGTAGAGGTAGTCGATGCTCCCCTCGACTATAACCTCTTGTTAGGAAGGAGTTGGACTTATGCCATGCAATCTGTGGTTGCTACAGTTTTTTGGGTCTTGTTGTTTCCACACGAGGGCCGGATAGTGACCATCGATCAATTGTCTTTCTCTAGACCTGACCCTTCATTGGGGGCATCCACGGTCTCGATGATCGATAATCCTCAACCAGGTGTAGTCAACGTAGGGGTTGGTTTGTGCACATATTTGATGGGTACCTTCAATTACCTTCCCCCTCAAGGCGATATCAAGTTTATATCCAATCACCATAAGGTTGAGATTTTTCAAGTTTCGTCGTTCCGCACGACTTACTTCAACGATCCGTGGATACTTTCTTCCCCATTAGTCATGATGGATGGGACAGGGCATCTGGGCATGTCCATGCCCTTGTCCGCAGTTGAAGTAGCATACTCTTTAGTCCAGCAAGCTTCAGCCAACACTGATCCAACTCCTGCAAAAGAGTTCGATCCACTTCTAGAGCCTATTTGGGCTCAGGGTTCTCTCACTGACACCGATTCATTAGACTTAGTCTTGCCCTCTAATGAAGCTGTAATTGAAGCAATGACTAGTCCAGACAAACCTTGGGAAGATCTTCATCACAGATCATACTTCCTCCTAGAGTTAAGCAGAATCGAAGCTGGAGAATTCACTTTGACTATGACTAGAGATATGTCTTGTCCTATAAATTCTTTGGCTACTCGTGTTGTTTATGCCGAGGGTAATATGGCAAGTATCGTTGAAATGGTACCTATAAATCTCTCCAGATCCCCTGACGTCGTAGACAATGTTTTTGTTGGAGCATACTGCTCCCCCAAGGAGATACCCATCATCGACCCACAAAGTGTCGATCATGATCCAACTTTGTTGATTTTCAACTTCACTTTGAGATCCGAAAGCAACATCTGGCGAGACTGCATTTATGCTTTTCGATCTCGTCTAGATTAACTGAGAAAAGTAACCTCTACAAGTCTTCTTTTAAGCCCTTTTTAGACCCTCTAAACATGAAAAGATTGCTGAGTGATCTTGTGGCCTTTCATGCTTGTTAAACTAAAATTTGAAGTCACGTCTATTCGGCGGTAGTTTACCCCTTTTTTCAGTCCAGATGGTCAACTGTACGAACAAAGGTAGAATCTATGAAACTTTAGTTCTCTAGAAGAGTACTCTCAGGTATCATTTTAACTCTTTTTCGGGCCTGAGGGACTAAACTTATGAAAAAGGAACCCCCACAGAGTCCATAGTTAAGCTCTTTTCAGACTCCCTAAAATTGAAAAGATCGCCGAGTGACCTTATTCTCCCACACTTGTTAAAATGGTCCAGAAGAACATTCCTGATGGAGTCCATAGTTAATCTTTTTTCAGACTCCTTAAAAATGAAAAAATGGTCGAGTGATCTTGTCCTTATCACACTCATTAAAATGGTTTTGAATAGACGTCTTGTCGGTGTTAGTTTACCCCTTTTTTGAACCAACTAGACTATCTTAGAAAAAGGTACCCCAATGGAGTATCCTTTTATGTTTTTCAAACTCTCTAAATATGAAAAACCACCGAGCTTACCTTCTATGGGCTTGTTAAACTTACATCAAAGGACGTTACCATTGTGTGTTTTGTTAACCATGTTTGCATACCTTATACGCCAACCTTGTAGCACATTGCTTCTGCATCTCAACACCCTTGGCCCCCGGAGGATTTTTCCTGAGTATCATTATTTTGAACATCAGTCTTGTCCTTGCGCCTTGAACTAGTATGTTTGTAACACTCATTCCTCCATTGTAATGTAACATTCCTTTATTATTTTTTCCAAAATTATTGAAAAATACAAAAAAAATCAAATATACCCCAAAAAGAGGAAGGGAAAATTATTTTCTTTATTGGCAACATAATGAGTCGCCCTTGGATAAAGCACATCTGTCCGTTTGCTCGTCAAACTATGGGATGTAATATGACCTTAGGAAGCTGTTCTTGCTACATAGAGTTGTGTCCTCCTCCGTTTGGTTATTCTTCCAAACATATGGAGAGTTTGCGTTGCCTCCTGCTTCGAAAACTTATGATTAATGCCATGCTGCCTAAGTCTCATCATTTGTCGTGCTGTTGTCCAAGGGAAGTTTCTACCAAGCCTGAGTCAGCCCCTCTGCAATTTGTCTCTTGCCCTCATACCCGGCCATCCTGAATGTCCAATCAAGTCCTTGTTCAAAATCAATGAAGCCTTCAGTC
>SNQJ01S0073853.1:24958-37395 GCA_010110895.2 Picea sitchensis | reverse complement strand
CTCCCAAGGTACAAATATCAACACCTCCTTCTTACCGAGGAAGGTGTTCCTCACCAAGCCCATCTTGTCTCTGAAGAAGACATGCTTGCCCTGTGGCAAGGCCTTGGTGAGAATATCTGCTACCTGATCATTTGTAGATATATACTGAAACTGAAATGCCCCTCTCTAAACCCAGTCATGAATGAAGTGGTACCTGATCTCAATATGCTTCGACTAGTCATGAAACACTGGATTCTCAGAGAGTTTTATGCAACTCTTATTATCACAGTGAATGACAGTCGGAGACATCTCCTGACCAAATAAACCAACCAGCATCTTGCGAAGCCAAATGGCCTCACAACTAGCCTAACTAGCTGCCATGTACTCTGCCTTGGCCGAACTCAAAGCAACTGACTTCTGCTTCCGGTTGAACCAGGAAACAAGTCATGACCCTAAACTGAAGCAGCACCCTGAGGTGCTTTTCCTGTCAACAACGCATCCTGCCTAGTCTGAATCTGTGTAGCCAACCAAACTGACTCCATCTCCCCTGACATAGTCTAGGCCAAAGTCCATTGTCCCAACAACATATCTCAAGATGTGTTTTTCCCCAACCATGTGAACACTTCTCGGATCAACCATGTATTGGCTGAGTGTGTTCACGACAAAACATATATCTGGTCTGGTGTTAACCAAATACATAAGTGAACTGATCAACTGCGTGTATGCTGTGGCATCCACCAACTGGCTATTTGAAACACTAAGCTTCTTCCAGTTGGTGATCATAGGTGTAGACATAGGTCTGCAATCCTCCATCTGAAACCTACTCAAAATATCTACTGCATACTTCCCCTGCCCAAGAAATATGTGACCCTCCTCCTGCCATACCTCCATACCCAGAAAGTAGTGCATCAATCCGATATCACTCGTCTCAAACTCTGATGGAAGTTCCAGCTTGCACTCAGCTATGAGATCCTTGGCTCCAGTAATGAATAGATCATCCACATACAAAATGAGAATGAGTGTGTCCTCACCTGTAATGATGAAATAGAGGTTTGGATCAACATCACTCTTCTTGAAGCCCATCAGAAGCAAATAAGTATCAATCCGTGAATACCAAGTTCAAGGAGATTGCTTCAGTCCATACAATGCCTTTCTCAGAAGGCACACGTGAGTCTCTCTGTCACTCACCTCAAAACCCTGTGGCTGCTCTATGTACACCTCCTCCTCAATAAAGCCATTCAGAAATGCGGTTTTCATATCCATCTGATGAATGCGCCAACCCAAATTTGCTGCTATGGCAATGATAGTCCTGATAGAAGTGTATCTCGCAAATGCTGTGAAATTTTCATCATAGTCGAATTCCTTAATCTGTGAGAAGCCTTGTGCCACAAAACGGGCCTTATGTTTCTCCACGCTGCCATCTACATCAATCTTGGTCTTGTACAACCACCTAGAAGTCACAATCGACTTCCCCATTGGCCTCAGAACCACATCCCAGACATCATTACACACAATGGAGTCATACTCCTCGACCATGGCCTCTCTCTATATTTGATGATCCATTGCCTATGCCAAAGTCTGTGGCTCAGTATCCGTGATACTTGTCACAAGTTCTAAGTATGCTTCCAATCTGACTGGTGGCCTCCTCTCTCTAATCTGAATCTTGGGCTCCCCTACATTCTCCCTGGCCTCCTTAAAGGTCTCCTGAAACCATCTAGGTCTCCTCTTCCCTGAAGTGGTCAACGAAGAAATAAGGTCTCTCTGCCCAAGAGTAATGGCCTCAGGACTCACCTCAACACTCTGCGATCCTGAAGTCTGTACTCCCTTTGAAGTCTGTGCCCCATCTGATTGAACATGCTCTGACTGTGACCCTGAAGTTGTGCATGGTGACCCTGTCACCCCTGATACTGGTGTACCTGACTACTAAGGCTGTGCTCCCTCTAAGACTGCAACTGGAAACTCTGTATCATCCTCAACTCCAACTCTCGACTCAAGAGATCTCGCAAAAGCCCTATCCTCTTCAAATCTAATATCTCTGCTCACCACCACTTTCCTAAGTGGAGGAATGTAGATGCGATAGGCTTTCAACACCTCTGAGTAGCCAACTTGAATCCCCTGCTAGGCTGTGGGTTCTATCTTTGTCCTCGTCTCCAAGGGGACATGAGAGAAAGTCGAGCATCCAAAGATCTTGATATGCTCGACATCGGGCCTCCTATCAGTGAAGGCCTCCTCATGAGTCATCTTCCCCAAAATCCTATGGGGGCTCTTGTTCTACAGATAAACTGCAGTAGCACATGCCTCTGCCCATAAATACAAAGGAAAACTTTGATCATGCAACATGGATCTCGCTACACTGGTAATGGCCCGGTTCTTCCTCTCGGAAACCCTGTTATGATGGGGGTTGTAAGGTACGGTCATCTGTCCCCTGATGCCATGCTGTGTACAAAAGTCTACAAACTGTCTCGAGGAATACTCTACCCCATTATCCGACCACAAGAATTTGATCCCCTTTCCCGACTGGTTCTCCACAAGAGCTTTGAACTCTTGGAACCATGCGAAGACCTCACTCTTGGCCTTCAGGAAATAGATCCAAGTCTTCCTTGAGTAGTCATCAATAAATGTGAGATAATACTCACAACCACTCAAGGACTTCCGAGTCATGGGCCCACACACATCCATGTGTACTAAATCCAGTATCCCAGCTGACCTACTGTCACTGCTAGGGAACGATGCCTTGGCAAACTTGTCAAGCGTACACCCTCTACAAACATCCTGATGCTCTATGCTGATCTGTGGCACTCCGATCACAACCTCTCACAACCCTCCAAGATCCCCATGATGTAGGTGGGCCATCCTACAATGCCATAACTCACACAATTGTCTGCTGCTATCGCTACTAGCCACCAATGCAAGAAGTGGCTGAAAAAGTAATCTGTACAGATCCCCATCTCTCACTCCAATCACTTGTCTTGAGTCTAGTGAAGACCCCCGAGGATGAATCAGTACCTCAGTGCCTCTGAATGTAACCTCAAGACCTCTATCTTGGAGGGTGGAAACTGAAATCAAGTTCTTCTTCATCCCAGGGATGAAAAGAACATCAGTAAACGATATAGGTGGCAATTTCTCTCTCCTAAAAGAAACTATGCCAATCCCAGCAACTGTGACTACTCTGTCATCTCCAAGAGAAATATCTATCCTGACCTCAGTGCCTCTGAGATCAGAAAAATTATCTTGAACTCTAGTCATGTGGCTCGATGCCCTGCTATCAATATACGAGATACACGGTGATGACTCAACCGAACTGCAACATATATGAAAAGAACACTCTCTCTGAAACTGTGTCTGAAAGTCTGCCTCTTCTACTGTAGCCACTGTACCACCCTTCTTCTTCTTCCTGTTCGGACACTATCTAGCATAGTTTTCAAACTTTTTACAAACAAAGCTCTTCACTTTGCTCATATCTCTACCACCACTTCCCTGACCACTGCTGCTCTTTGCTCCTCCACTCCTCTGTGGATGCCCCCCAGTCTTGGGAACTTGCCAACCACCTCAACCGGCCTTCTTCTTTCCCTTTGGCCAAAGAGAAATATCCTCCTCACCCTGACCAGTCTGTTGCTGCCTCTGTCCAGAAACCTCTGATGCTAACTTGATCTCCTCCTGGACGAAGTCATCTCACATCCTCTCCCATGCAGGAAAGACCTCTCTGGAAACTATGCCACATACAAATGGACCCCATGGTTTGGTGAATCTATTTAAAGCTTGCCTCACCAAAGAGTTGGGTTCAACAACCTTGCCGACGGCTCCAAGATCGTCTCTGATCTGAGTGTATCTACCAAGGAATGAAGTCACCGACTCATCCTTGTGCATGCGAATGCCCCTTATTTGGTCATGAAGAAACATCTTCTGGTTCTCATTTGATCTCTCATATAGTTTTCATAAAGATGCCCACATCTCATATGTATGAGCCTTCCCCGTCAGATGGGGTATAATGTGATCCTGGACTGCGTCAGAAATAGTCCTCTTCGCCTTGTTGTTCCTTTTCCTGAACTCTGCCACCAAGATGAGAGCAGTGACAAGAATGGGGGGAACAACCGCCTCGACTATATCCCATAGGTTTAGGTCCTCCAAGATGAAGATCATCCTCACCTTCCAAGATGACTAATTGCTAGTCCCAGCTAGCCTGTCCTCAACTCGCATCTGAGATGCCGACATAACTGCCAATCTGCCAATCCCTAACTGATGCTCACTCTGCCAAGGATAACACTGTCTCACTCCTGTCCCCATAGGTGTGAAAAGAGACATTGTAATCTGACCTCACTCCCAACAAAATGGGTGTGAAAAGAGGTCACAAAAATCAGCCTCACTCCTACTGTGTAGGTGTGAAAAGAGACTGATCTCAAGGTGTCCAAACTGCCCAAAAATCCTCTGAAAAATTATGCCCTCTAACAACCACTGAATGAGTCAATGGCTACCCTCAAAATCTGCCAGAAAGAAGTATATGGCAGCCACTCAATATGTTGTCCCAACTATCCAAAAAAACAACCATCGAAGCTCTGATACCATGTGAAAATTCCAGGTCCTATCAACTTGCCTTCTGGGTTTGTCTTTGAACACAGAGAGGCTCTAAGTTTCACTGTCTTCTTGTTTAGTTTTATGTTGTTTTATAAAATCCAACAGTCCAGATACTTTCAAGATGATTTGTTACGGTTATGTTCTCAATTTGGGTGCTCTAGCATGTCGTTTTTGTCACAAAAATTAGTACATGCAACTCAAATAAACATAACACACCTAATACATCGTTTAATGCTGATTATGAATAGATCTAAGAACTAATATCATGCATTTGTAGACACAGGTATTTTTGGTCAACATGACCCTGGACAAAAACCCCCCGGGGAAAACTAGTTTGAGATCTATGTGTATATACGAAGAAATCAAATGAAGGGTTACAGTAAACACAATGATCTAAAATTGAAGAAGACTTGAAAAACTTGAATAATTATAGCAAGTGAAATGTTATGTGTTTAAAGCAACAGGATCAATTTGCAACACATAAATTAAGGATTACTTATGAAAAATACACATAGACAACAACATAAACATTGAACATAAACACATGTGCACATCAATTGATAAAGGAGTTCACCCCTCTTATGGGCTACATCTCCTGGTCCAGCTTCCAATGGATCATTATTATTAATTTCTCAAAAAGTGCTCAAAAACATGTCTTACAATGCTCAAACTGACAAACCGACTGCTCCAATGGTTTCCCAGCGTCCCAAAACCCCTATTTGGGCTCTTTCGGCACCTCAATCGGTTGAAAAATGAAGAAGTTAGGCCTCTTGGAAGTCTCCCCTTCAAGCTTTGCTGTCTCTGGTTCTACAATTCGCACCCTCCTTGAACAAACCTGGCTCACACGCTCTTTTAAGCGTAAAAACCAAGTCCCGTACGCAACCGCGAACTGGTACAAACCGTAGGACGGTTAAGGGCGCGCCAACCCCTACCCACCTCGACACTTGGGCGTATGGCACATAAGACCGTGTTCTAGGATAAAAAAGTGGTTAATTCGTTGGAACGGTATAACCTCCTCCCGCGCTCCATTTTGTGGACACATGGTAATACACAACCCCGTGACCAGGGGCTCCACGCATGGTAAATCCGGCGCACACTATACATATTACATTGGTTATTAAAACTTTGGGTTATAATTTATAGACCCATGCCACATTTAAAATACACGGTTATATGTTTATAACGAAACCACGGGCCGGGGCTAAGCCCCGGCCCGACCCCCCGCCCATATTACATTTTCACAAATTTAAATATATTCAAACACATGTATTTAAGAAGAACCATTGTGTGGCCCAATGGTCAGGCGGTCGTGCGAAGGCATTGGCTTGTGGGGAGGTCTGGGGGTCGAACCCCACGACCCCCAAAATATTTTATATTAAACCAATTATCCAATAAACGAAGGACACGTGGCGCCCATGGATTGGGCCACATGTCCTCATATTACTTGCCACCAATCGGACACGTGTCACCACCCAATTCACCAGAAACCAACCAATCAACAACTGCCATGTCATCACCATACGACCTGTATGGTCCTGCCACGTCACTGTACATACTGTAAGGACTGTACAGATAGGTACAGTCAGCGTCCAAAAATTTTGCCTGTTTGGCTTGGCGGATAGATTGCGATATCTTCTCCATACGGACTCCATTTGAGAAAGTAAATATACCGTCGGAATCAGGAAGACAAGACGGACGCAATGGCACTATTTTCGTCGCATTCTGAGCACTTTGAAAATTGAGCAAAATTTGATCCCCTGATCACACAATACAATATAGAACCTGTTAGCGTCAGAAGTCACTCCTGGATTACAGCAGGAGAAGAGCCCGACGCCCATCAGTTTATGTCATGATTTGTTTATAAAAAGGGGTGATCGAATGGAAGTTAACTCAAAACAATATTGTTCTAACTCCGAAACTAGGCCAGACATGCATGGGCAAGTGAGGTCTTAGATAAACTTTAGATAGTGAGTTGTAGTAAGGGTGAATAGGGGGAAGAATTGTATAAGAGAAATGCAAAGGTCTGTCCTAAACATCAGGTTTCTAACAGACTGTAGGAGAAAACATCTAAATGGAAGATCTTCTTACATTCAAACGCAGAAAACTGGAGAATACAACAATGCCACAATAAATCCTTTATCGTAACATAATTTCAATAATTCATGTGAATCAGTCAATCATGAACTCCCTCGGTATGAGATGAAAATTAGATGGGGTAAGAAAACTGTCTGTCATTAAACAAGAAATCTTACATACAGATGCATAACCAGAGAACTAGAGTGTCTGTTAAAACTTTACAATCGGGAGGTTCGCTCTACCATCGATCCTTCGAAAAATATCAAAACTAAGTATATATACTCCTAAACATTTTCCCAACAGAGGCCTCCTAGACTTTTGGGGATGAGGCGTCTCTTCAATCAAATCTGGCCTGCACTCCTCTGTCATATGCCACCTTGATTCTGCATGGATCACGCCAGAGGGTAGTTGAGCCCTTAAATGTTGAATTAGCATGTGTAGGCTTCCCTGGTGAGTCAAGGACTCGGCATGGATTCTGTGGAAAAAAACAGTACAGAGGACCATCTCGGACAGACTTCCCGCCAGGACATCCATACCTTGCAATTAATGAGTGAGGTGAGGTTTCAACCACCCTCTCTCTTCTTCATTTACTTCGAGCAGGTATCAGGGTTGAGATCAAGTTGAACTAGCACCTGGAGAACACGGTGATCCCTTCTATAGCTATACCCGGCGTTTCGGCCCTTTGCGCAGCTCTTACTATCGCCTCCAAGCGACTATGGGTTGTGACCTCGTGCCTATCTTCAAAGGTGCTTTCGATGTTTCAGGGTTTGTGTATAGGAAGGAGCAGATCCTTTCTCTTCGAAGTTGCAATGGGAGAAATGTCGAGAGGGCCTAGTGGGTGCCACATGCCCCTCTCTGATATGAAGGTTCTGAACTAATTCGGTAATACTGTGGGCCCAGGTCCAGGATGTCTTCGACGCTTCGCATCTCGGGGATATGAAAGAGCTGCTCCTTGCGCTTCGAAGTCGCGATGGGTGAAGAGGCAAAGGGCCTAATCGCGCACCACGTGTACCTCCAGGATGAACGACTAAGATCGCTCTCGGCCCTTCGGGACCTGGCTTTCCAAATGATAAACCTTAGCACCCCTCCTCTAGGCCTGCTCCTTTGTGACTAGGCGCCAAAACCATGGTCCCAAATCTGAGTGCTTTCAGCGCTTCAGGGTTCGAGGTTTCGAGATGTGAGATAATGAGGAACCTTTATCCTTTAAACTCCCGAATGCCGATATGCTAACGTGACTAGATCTTGCGCCATGCGTCATTGGATCGGACGACCCAGATTTTGTCTTGAAATATAGGTGCTTTCTCTGACACTATACCTCGGGTAACTTGGTAGCCCCAAGATCCTGGTGACCATTGATCAACTTTATAGATGGATCTCGGCTGCTCAACAACAAAACTTCGCCCGCTCGCTTGACTTGTAACCTGAAAAGAGATTCTTCCGTGCTGCGCTTGGGCACTTCTCGTGCAACCTACAGACTTGGGTACTTTTGTGCTCAATGACAAAAATTGTTACTAACATTAGGCTCCATGGGGGATAGATTCGTCCCTGTGATGCTCTAAGAACTCATTTGCAACTTCAGTGCCTTGCTATTGGGCTATGAAGTTATTTACTAAGCCGAAAATAATAAAAAGGAAAATGAACAAAGAACCAAAAGGACAATATTTACAAACAAAGGAGCCGTCTAAGGCTCAAACAAAACATTTCTTCAGAAAATGCCCATTTACTGGGCTGTTGAAAACCTCTTCACCCTCCAAATCCTGCAACCTATACATGTTGTTTGAGAAAACCTTAGAGATTTTGAAAGGCCCAATCCATAGGGTGTCAAACTTGCCGTGTTTTCCCTTATCTTGCATGGGTGCATCCCACTTAAGCACCAAATCCCCGATCTCAAACTCTTTCTTCTTGACTTTCTTGTCAAAATCCAGTTTGACCTTCTGCTGATGGACCTGAATTCTGTCCATTACTTGCTCTTTGGCCTACTGGAATTCCACCAGTTGATGAACTCTTCTGATCATGTCATCATGCTCTTCTTGATGATCTTGGAAGAACTTTGCTACAGGAATGGTTAGCTGAGAAGGGAAAACAACTTCTGCTCCATAAACTAATTGGAAAGGGGAGATGCCTATAGATCTCTTTGTGGTCACTCGATCGACCCATAGAGCAAATTTCAACTTTGAATCCTAGGCCCTTTTGTTGTCCTCCAATAGTATTTTGATGATCCTTATCAGGATTTTGTTGGAGGACTCTGCTAAACCATTTCCCTAGGGATAGTATGGGGTGGAGTGAATCAGTTTGATCCCAAATTGCTCACAGAACTTGGCTAACGGCTCAGCCTTGAATGAGGCTGCGTTATTAGTAACAATCTTTCTTGGGCAGCCGAATCTTGTGATGAGGTCTTCCAGGAATCCAATAATTACCTTGTGGGAAGCACTCCTAGTGGGGATAGCTTCGATCCACTTAGTAAAGAAATCTGTGGCAGTCAAGATCCATCTGTGCTGCCCACTGGAAGTAGGGTGGATTTCTCCAATAAAATCTAGGCCCCATTGCTGAAAAGGTCCTGAAACAACTACAAGCTTTAAAGGCAGAGATTTGAGTTGTTGCTTTCCTGAAAATCTTTGGCATGGGATCCAGGCTCTAACTTCTCTACAGACATCAGTGAACAAGGTGGGCCAATAGTACCCAACTCTGAGAATTTTATGATTTGTGGTCTTCCAGAAATGGTGCCCTCTGCATAGGCCGCTGTGAAATTCAACCATGATCCTTTCGACCTCTTGTGGATTCATGCATTTTAAGAGCACCCCCAGGGGGTCTTTCTAGTATAAAATTTGATCGACAAGGCAATACCTGATTGCTTTGAGCTTCAGAGATCTTGCCTTGTTTCTTTGCAGGCCATTTGGAGGTCGCAACTCCTGCAGAAAATATATGACATCCTTATACCAAGGACATCAGGCCAATAAGGGTTCTGTTTGAGGATCTACATCAGACAACTGATTCTGTTGATTTTCTCAACATGCATTGATGAAATCTACCCCCAAGGCTCTGCAATTTGCTTTAGCCAATAGCTTGGCTAAGCCTTGACCTTTAATCAATTTGGTAGGCCTTATCTCCAAATCAAACTCCAGGGTCTTGGGTATCCACTTACTCCTCCTCCCGTCTATGTCGGGTTGTACAAGGATGTCCTTCACAGAGGCCGAAGGAACGCATGCGGTTACCTTTGAGTGCAGGACATAAACTCTGAAAGCTTTGAGAGCTTTCACTAAGGCATAGGCTTGTTTCTCCATGATTTCATACCTGATCTCTGCATCTTTTAATGCCTTGCTGAAGAAGGCAATGGGTTGCTCTCGCCCTTCCTCATTTTCCTGCAACAAGACCGCTGCTATTGTATCAAAAGAAGCAAAAGAGAAAATTAGGAAATCTTTGGAATAGTTAGGACTGATCAGCACATGTGCTTCAGTCAATGCCCTTTTTATTTGGACAAAAGATTCCCTGGGTTCAGCTGTCCATTTCACTTCATTTCCCTTCTTGAGCATGGCTGTGATGTGTTTCACCAGCTCAACAAAATTTGAGACGAATCTCCTCAAAAAATTAATCTTCCCCAAAAAGGCCTGAACTTCCTTCTTAGATCTAGGGAGTGATAGGGTCTGAATTTCCTCTACCCTACTAGGATCAATCCTCACTCCCTCTACTGATACTATATGGCCTAATAGCTTCCCTTCCTTCATAGCAAACAAAGATTTCTTGGGATTTAGGGAAAGGCCAAACCTTCGACACTTCAAGAAAACTTTCCTCAGGTGACAACAATGCTCTTTATCTGACCTCGAGAAGACTGTGATGTCATCCAGATAGATTACCACAAACTGATATTTCTCCTTGATGAAAGCTATGTCCATGGATCGCTAAAATGTTGATCCTGCATTCATCAATCCGAAAGGCATTTTGGCATACATGAATGTGCCCCAAGGAGTAGTGAAGGCCGTTTTTTCTCTGTCCTTAGGCATGACTGATATCTGATTATAGCCAGAAAAACCATCAATCATGGATATCCTAGATGCACCAGTTACCCTCTGTAGTATTTGCTCCATGTTGGGAAAGGGGTAGTTTTCTTTCTTTGAGCTCATGTTTAGGTTCCCGAAATCAACACAGAGCCTGATTTCTCCACTTTTTTTTCTCACCGGGACCAAATTGGCCACCCATTTGGAATATCTCAAAGGGACGATGATTTGGGCATCTAACAATTTCTTCACTTCTCTCTCCATGACAGGCAACAACATGGGATTTATCTGTCTTAGCTTCTGCCTGAATGGGTTAGCCTCTTCTTTCAGTGGGATCTTGTGCTCAATGACATATGTGTCATAAGTCTTGAGGTCTTCATAGGCCCACACAAACACATCAACGAATTCCTTTAATAACTCAGTATATTCTGCCCTCTGTTCATTGGTCGGGCTGCTTGATAATTTGACAAACTTAGGCTCCTCCTGTGTGCCAATGTTGCATTCGGCTGTATCAACATCTTCATTTGAAACATTACCCTTTACTGCCACATCATTCCTGCTGAACAATCTTTCTAAAGGGACTAGTCCCCTCGGAATGTGATTGCCAGGCAGTTGAATAATCTGGTGATTATCAATTTCATTTGAAAACACCTCAGGGTGAGGGTCACCTTCCGGGTCAGGATCCTGATCAATGTGCAACACAGAAAATTCATCAATAGATTGGAGAAATTTTTCAATTTCTAGATCATCTTCGAATACCTTCCAATGCTTGACATTGTCCAGTACAGAGGGCCTATATTTTATTTCAACATCATACTTGACCATAGGTGGCAGAGGAACTTTGAGCAAACTAGCTGAGACAACTAAAGAATTGGCTGAAGTATTTTCCCCCCCTTGGAATGAAAGAAATGTTAAAAGCCAAGAATAAATTATCAATCAGGTTCCATACCTCATTTCTGTAATTTCTGAGCCAAGGATTATTAGCACGATAAGCATTTCTGACTTGATGGATAATCAATTTAGCATATCCAAATATTTATATCTCTTTAATTCCCATTTCCTTTGCATCCCTCATACCTAGAACAAGAGATTCATACTCTGTCACATTATTGGTCATTTCAAATTCCAGCTTGTATGACAAGGATATGGTCTCTTGAGAAGGTGCCATGAAAACTACTCCGGCGCCAGCGCCTTTGCTAGAAGAAGCTCTGTCGAAAAACATCTTCCAAACATAGATGGTTGGAGGGGGAATCAGATAATTAAGACTGGGCTGCTTTCTGACTTGGAAAGGGTCTTCAGGAGCATCAGTGAGCTGTAATAAACTAGACCCCAAATCGGTGTCAAGTGCACAGATGGGGTGATTGGTGGGGTTTGCTTCGTCACTAACAATGTAGGCCAGTTGAGCTTCCCTATATAACCTACTTTGTTCCCCTCAAAATACTGGAATGGTGGCATACGTGAGATCCATCTGTAATGTTCCTTCAATATTTTTAATCCAAGATCTTGACAACAACATGCCAAACTTGGGGGGGACATCAGCTACCGCAATATCCATGACCACACTCTTCATGGGCAACTGAAACAAAGAAACCACCAGGTCTTTGATGACTCCCAGACATTGCACTCTCCTTGAATCGAAAGAGTACAAATCATGATAAGTCTTTGTCACTTCCAATCCCAATTCTTCCATTACTATTTTGGGCATAAGGTTATGGGAAGCCCCTGAATCCATGAGGCAGTTATGCAATACTTTATCATGTATGTTTAGGGATGTGTAGAAAGGAGGGGATGAATCATCTCTATCTTCTACCATGGGAC
>SNQJ01S0073852.1:0-37529 GCA_010110895.2 Picea sitchensis | reverse complement strand
TGGGTTGTTTGGGTGATCTTGACATCATCAACACTCCCAGCATGATTAACAGTAACTGGTTGTTTTCCAACATGTTTGACAGTGGTTGGGGGTTTTGACCCTTGTTTATCTTTCTTCTTCTTATTCTTTATTTTCTTCTTCTTCGTATTCACCGGGTTACTAGCTTCAGAACTTTCACTTGATGAAGAAGATGAAACGGAAGGTGAGCTTGCAAGTGAAGAAGATGAAGAAGACCTTAATGGTGAAGAAGGTGAAGGATCAACATGAGGTTGATGTTCTTGGGGGGAAGTGTTTACGACCGAAGCACTTACTGCATTCAGGATTACCTGAGTGGAAAACAACCATACTGGTAATCCAATAGTGAGACCTGGAAAGCTCAAAGTAGCGATGTGAGGAGGACCAATGTTTCCATAAGAAGGAAAAACAAAAGGTTCCCATGGAGCAGAGGTTCCGTCATTGGTCATTTCGGGAACCGACGCCATTAAATAAATCCAACCTAGAGTCTGCTAAGGAAAACAAACAGCACACACTAAAAATCTAGGAAGCAAGCAAACAAACAAAACCTTCTTACAATGAGCACACTAGTTGGAAATCCAACCTAGAGTCCTACTAAGGAAAACAAAAAACACACACTAAAATATAGGAAGCAAGCAACAAAACAAAAACCTTCTTACAATGAGCACACTAGTTGGTGATGAAATCCAACGCCACGAAGTCAAGACAAGAAGGGGACGATAGAGCGATGGAAAGTTACGCTGATGACCTTCTTAATGGATCTACACCCCGGTGAAAGATCCCACACATAATCGTGTAAGTATACCCTCCAAGGAGCTCGGAAGAGGAGTTTGGTCAATCTTCAATTCCTGTGTACCATGAAGACTTTCCCTCCACGTACCACCTTGGGTAAGAACCTAGAGAGATAGGCCACTAAGGTCACCACAAACAACAAGAAAACCTTGGGGAACAGTCGACAACCAATCCACACGCTAGCGGGCGTGGTATCTAGTCCAAATCCCCAAAGGAGTCAGCTAATTTTGTTATTGGTAAATCCGTAAGTGCGGACATAACCCGATCTCCCTAGATCCACCTAGATCTAGAACAAAACACACCGTAACATGACGCTTTCTTTAAGTTTTAGATATTGAATTTACTAATAGTGGGAAGGAAACAACAACCTTATAGTATCGCTTCCTAGGGTCTTTGTTGTTCTCGCTTCACTCTAGTTCTCTCTCTGGAGGTCAAGACCAAGACAACACAAACCAACCAAAGTGATAGCAATAGCATAAACTCAATAAAACCTATGTATGTGATCAAGGAATCATACAATAAAACACAAACAAGATTTATAGGAAAAGAATCATATTAATTTATCATATTAAATGAAAGAGAGATTACAAATCCATGGCCTTGATGTCGTAAGTTCCCTTCCAACCGTCCTTCGTTACCCACACACTTTGACCTGCGAATTCTGGGAGCATAGATCTGATGCTATTCACAATCTATATTGACAAAGCAAATCTCAAAGCCATTCCAAACTCAAGCTAATAATTCCAAGCCAACCAAAGCTAACAAGCTCAAGAACCAAACAAAGCTAACCTAAGCTAACTTTCTCCAATGAGAAATCCTTCCTTATAAGTTGAAGAGGATAGTGAGGAGGTTAGGATGATCCCACTAAATCATGGTGCTTTGTAAGATCCAAACCATTCGATGCCACCTCACCATAGAAGTTTCTCCTTCTAGAAGATTCGAGAAAAACATCATTTTTCCCATCGCAGAATTCCCCGCGACCTCTAGCTATAGAGCAACCCATGCACCTCGCGACTCGATATAGTGCAACCTACTTAGAATGGGTCATTCTCGCGACTGCCTATATAGCAACTCCGCTAACTTCCTTTTATAAGGTTTTACATAGGAAAAAAGCAATTTATTTTCTCAAGATAAGTTCTTCTCCTTCTCTCTTTGCGAACCTCGTGCCACTCCATCCTCGGTAACAGATAGGCTTACATCATTAACGCATCATAGGGATGACTAAAATAATGTAACAACACTCCTACCCAAGTTTGAATATTTTGAAGTTGTTGCTCGAGCTCTTAAGACCTCATATCCAACCATCAGGCTTTATCAGCCTCTAGAAGATGGATACTCTACATGTATATATTTTTATTTTGAGATGTAGCTCCATTGTGTATTGCTCGTATTACACTATATAGTTATATGACATGGATTTTACAAAGTATTTGATTGGTAGCCAGCGATTTATTTCATCCCCGGCATGGGTATGCCCACCTTGGTGAGACAATTATTACTTTGCAGAAGGCACCTCCCGATTTATGGTCCCTGGCTCACTTGTTTGGAATGTTGGAGAAGATTGTTAATGTATTTCATCCATCGGATGCTCTTCCTCTGAATTCACACATTAGGGGGAATCTTTATAACCCTAATTTTCACCAAACATGCTTACCCGCATCAAGCCATCTCGCATTCCTTCTTGCCACAAAAACACTACTAAACAACTCTTCTTAAAACCCTTTATAAAGGCCCACACCTCGCCCATTATCGCGACGCGGTATACATCAAAGTAGCTGACCCAAGACGTTCGCCATGTGTACCTACAAAAAGCATGAAAAAGGATAGTTGTTGATGGAACACATAGCCTTGGGTAAGTTAACTAAAACTTCCAGCCATACATGGTCGCTCATTCACCAAATCAGCTCCTTCTAACCTATAAAATAAGGGGTAGGGTCCCATTTGAAAGGGGAAAAATCATAGTGTTCGTAGATTCAAATGGTGATTGTTCGCGCTCAAATGGTCACCAGGTGAGAAAAAAATGGAGAACGCTTTGCATACCCTGTTGGGTCCGGCAGGGCAGAATAGATGTGGAGCAAAGAGGGTTAAAGAAACAAAATTAACTACAATCTAACTATCAACCGAAAGCAACAACACCTAAAATAAACAAAACATCAAACATAAGACAATGTGGGTCAATAATGGTTTCTGGCTGGTGTATTAATGAAACCAGAGCACGCCGAAGAAAGAGACCAGGGGTTCCTTTTCCCTCCAAAGTTGGAAGGTTCTTCGGTGGCCTCAACACAATGCTTCCTTACAAAATGAACCGCATTAATGCCAGTTGAAAGAACTCGGGTGATGCAAATGGATGGATTGTTGTCAAAGGATGAGCCTTAACCATCTGAACAAAGATAACGGTGCTTTAGAATTCTTTGCCAAAACAAAGGTACCCCATGGCCTTTATAGCAAATTTCATGGGCTGTCACGTAACTTTCCAAGTGTGAATAGGGGCGCACTAGGGTTTATTTAGGTCATTAATCCTACCGATTTCGTATCGCCTGGATTTGAGAGTCAAACATTCTGGGGCCGGAAGCCAGAGGCTGGCCTGGGAGGTCGACCCATAGTAATTAATGCCCATATTAGCGTATTGGCTTTGTGTTGATTGCCGCGCCGAGCGCCGCATGCTTAGTAACACCGTTTCTTGGTCCTTGACGATGTGCGCCGCATCAAGCCGTAAAGCCTCTTCAATTTTTGGTTACTTTGTATAGTTTTGCCCTTTGAGTGCTCAAACCAATTCTAAAGCCATGAGTGACTTCATTTCATTTTGATGATGTGGAGTTCTTTGTCGCCATGTGCGCATCTAAATTTCGCTGATAACAGATGCCCCTCAATGGATGAGGTTAGGAGCATGCGAATACCGTAAATCCATCAATGTTTCTTCCACCGAGAATGTGGCTGTAAGGAAAGTAAGAGGGACCGCCGTGAGCGATCCGCTGGAGAGAGAAGGAACCAAAGATCTCATCGCTCGAGAGACGCAGAGAAAAATATACACTCAGGTACAAACGAGGGCGGCATGCCCCATGCTCGTGTGATGTAACTCAAAAAAATGACTCAAGTGTTGGTGTAGACAACTGCCACACCCTTGGGGTTGGTTGTGATAAAGGCATAAGATAATTATGCAAAGGAACATACTTGAATAATAGGAAATGGTCACCGTGAAGTTAGCAATGACGATGATGTGGGCATTGATGGCCCTACCGCCGTAGAGGTTCGAAAATGACAAAATAATCGCACAAATAAGATAGTAAGACCAACCATACATGAGAGAGTACATGCCAATGTTATGGGGGCCAATGACACAGAGAGAAATGGTGTTTCACCTGCATCAGTCTCGAGATCTCTCATTAACATAGAGAATGAGAATCAAGATATTGTCGCCCCTCCGTAAAATTGTGTTGATGTTTGTTGGGGACGCTGACCCGGAAGAAAAAGGGCTTTGTGGAATCTACCGAGGTGAGGAAGTGGTAGAGGTACATGGACAAATTCAAGAAGTGGGATGACTCCAGACCGCCTCTTTTGGTTGGAGGAGATATAAGAGAAACAGCGGCCGCAACTTTGTAACAAGGTCGAGTGTCAGGGACTACAAGACTGGTATTAAGTTGTGCCAGAGGGCGGACAAGGTGAACAAATTCAGAGGGAAGAGGTAACTCACCTGTGGGGTACTCTAAAGATAAGGATGATGCTCCAAGAAGGGTAAATGATAAGTACCGCCCAACTAAGGGGTGACATAATAAGGCAGGCCAAGAAAGCAAGTCGCCAACGGTGACGACGAAGGTAATGACCGAAGGTAAAGGTGTTTTACAATAAATAATAAATAATAAATAATAAATAATCAGAAAAATGGCAAATACGTAAAATGGGTGCCCCAGGAAATGCATGCCCCGTGGAGGGCGTAATTGCCGCGAAAATCGATGAAGGGTGGGGCCCCATTGACGAAGCCTTCAGATGAGGTAGGTGAAATGAAGATAGGTTCGTTGTGTGGCAAACTAATGGTGGATGAAATGGTGGTTCGCGATCCCGCGGAGGTGCAGGTAAAAAAAACATAAACCATAAAGCTGGCGATCCGGGGAGTCCATATGGGAAGCTATCAAAATGAGGAGAAGAAGTATGTGGTTAATTCATAACATGATGTAAGACTACCGGACTTATCCCTAAGCGGTAATAACAAAGATGAGGCCGTGCAAAAGGTGCGGTGAATGGGACAACCTAAGGGTATGAAAGCTACCGGGTGCCAGTACTATAGATGCAAAATGGAGGTGGGGGTATCAGAAGCCGGGAAAGGGTGTCCTAAAGGTCAATATCGTAGGGAATGGACCGGAATTGTAAATGCAAACACAGACTATATGCTGGCCGAGTATATACCACCAAGGAATGATGTTGAGGGATGATGGATCAAGTACCTGCACAATATACAAACCAAATACCCAAAGTGAACAATATCCAAGATACACCAAATATGAAGATGTATTAGATAAATGTCACAATGTATGTAAGGTAATTCGCCATGATGTGAAAAAAAAGGCTCCTCTAGGGAGAAGTGAAGATGACAACCTGGGAATATGAATGTGTAGATGGAAAGATCAATATCTCATGGATGAGAACAGATCAGAAAAAAGAGGCTTTGGATTCCTGTAATTGAGTGTGGAAGTTTAGAAAAAAAAGGACTATATATGGCTATTAGGTCCATAATGCCACCTCATTTATACCTACTGCTACAATGAGTTTCTGAGCAGATCCAAAGGAGATTGAGTGATTCTGAGAACACGAGGCATCCGTTTCTGCAGCGAAGCTCGTGCTGCTGGTCTGAACATCCCGCATAGCCATAGGTTTCAAATTTTCGGGCAAGGTAGGTCTAGGGGGCCGTACGGGAGATTTAGAAGGTTTTTTGATAGGGGTGGACCCACACGCTGGCTACCGTTGAAGGCGCCGCGATGAGTGCGCCACCGTATTCTCGAAGCCGCATGTGCTGCAGAAATTAAGGCATCGCTTCGTATGCCGCATGAGTGTACCGGGATTTTAATGAAAAGCCGCTTCAATGAAAGCATCTGGTGGGTATGACAGCGCTCCTCAGAGCTGCCAGATGAACAAAGGCCCATGAAATTTAGAAAACAGCGGCGCCATGCACCAGAGAACAAAGATGTGTACACTGTAAGTGGTAAAACCGTTCTTTTGAGGCAAGGTTTCAGGGTGGAAAATTATCTCCTTTTGATGTATTAGATAATTTTCTAATCTAATATAGGACTCGGGTTGTGTGCGCTGCGATCAGTGACCATGGATGTGCTGTGGCGCGAAGGATTGGGAGCCGCCGCGAGGCCGGTCCGCGTATGAGGCCTCTATTGAGCTTCTTTAGCGTACCGCTGGTTGCTAAAGTCTTTTGAGTGCCCTTTGTTATGGGCCCTGTGAGTACTTGCTCCATTTCTCGATTGAGATGTGGAGCCCTCGAGCAAAGACCGCTTCCTCGTATGCAGGAGAAAGCGATTAACTTCAATCAGCGGTGGAGGACGCCTATTTTTTGACTGGGCGCCCCTTCCGGGGAACACCGCTGTCGACAGAGCCTATGCTACCGAGGGACACACACCTACAGGATGTTGCCGAGCGATATTTCTCAGGCGATAACTACATGTCTAGGACTGTAGTAAGTGTTAGTGGTCTAGATTCCCTTGCGCATCGTTGCATAGCGGCGATAATAGTTCGGGTGTATGGGTCACGAGCAACCCACCGGATTAGTGGTGGTGAGTCGATGCCGATGGAGAGGGTGGTGGTGGGTCGTGAGCGGTTCGCTTGGGGTTTGTCTCTCCATGCGCAGATGGTCGCATAGCTGGACTGTTGTTGGTCAGCAGGCAGGGGGGAGTTCGCTTTGGCTCCATCCCGTGGCCTTCTTCTTGGAGAGGGTGCCGATGTTGCCTCGAGGGAAAGTTGCTAGAGGTGTTCGTAAGTAAGGAGAGCCGCTTTTGAGGCGTTATTGGTCCCAGATTTTGTTCGCCACGGCGGTATGGTATAGACACTACCAATGAGGAGGCGAAATGATATACAGATGCCGCCAGCTTTTTATAATTCAGCCTCTATGTCAGGGTGGACTGGGGACCCGGATATGGTAATCGCCCGGGAGGTTTTTGACCACGAGGTATCGCTGGTGACGGTATTGTGATTTATGTTGTGATTTTGATATACCAGTGCATATGTTTGATGTATAGACACCGATACCATCCGTTGCTTGTTTGGTGCATGCAGATTTGGTTCGCCATGAGGTGGAGTTATTCAGAGCGCCAGCGCAACGAGAGAAGGAGAGACCGCCGTGTGCAGGCAGGCGGCCGAGGGATGAGGCTGATGAGGGACCAGCAGGTTCGAGACCTGGCTGATGACCCCGGTGCTGGTCATTCATGCTTCTCCGGCGCCACCGGTAGATGATGACGCATACATTGTCCGTCGGGTTTATGACGGTGTTTCGGTGACATGCCTCGAGGGCATGTGATCCGCATCCGTGACGAGGGAGTTCCCGGAGCAAGCAGCATCGGGTTACCGCCACCATGGCGGGTTATAGTGCGACAAGCAACTGTGCTCGCCGCGATGATCGAAAGGACGCCGGGCCGCCAAGGTGGTGGTCCTGATGGATACCCACCACCACCGCCAGTGTGGGTGGGCCATATCACTTGAGGGAGGGTATAAGCCTAGAGGCCCCCGACATATGATGCATTTTGTATACCTTTTCATAGGTCGGTGAGTCGATTTTGTACCGTTATAAAGTGCGACAAAAGTCGGATACATGTATTTTGTATGTAAACATTCGATGTATATATATATAAGTATACATATTTTGAGATCCAAAATGTGGTGTACATAGTGTTTTGTTTGATGATGATGATGTCTATGTTTCCTATATGTTGCGACATGACAGCGAGATGTTTATGTATGTAGCTTGATGTGAGATATGCCAATCTAACACCATGTTAGCTATTTCATCTCGTTGTTTGATTCAATTCTCTTGGAATATGTAAATGTAATGGAATCAAAAAATGTCGAGATAATAATCTGCTAACCTCGCAGGCATTTGCAAAGAGGCATGGATCAAAGGCATTAACGTACACATTTGTTGAGTTGGAGGACGACTAGATGAGAGTCGAGGCAAACGCTAAGGCGACGAATATGAAGATGTTAAGGCCGGTCGAGGCTAACAATGACAAGAGGTATTCGCTTGGTTGTTATTGCTGGTCCCAAACATATGCCGCTTGAATGTAGCATTTCATGTGATGGGGTGTAGAGAGCCCGCAGTCGGGTTGCAGATTTGTGTCCAACTACCGGGCATTTACCTGGCAGTAACCAATGGTAAGATGGTGGCAGCTCATCTCAATAAAGCACTAATGATAGTTTAGACGTGAGGGTAGGGAAAAAGATTAAAACACTAAACAAGAAAAGCAACCTAAAGTAGCAATGACTCACTTCTAAGCATTAAAATATCTTTGAGGTGCATAAACCATCGACCAACTTTGAGGTGAGACCTTCTGGGAGTGCCGTGATGTATGCCTTTGGTGAGGCAATGTTGATGATGTAAGGGCCATGCCAAAGTGACGGAATTTGTCGTACAAAGGTATCGCGAGCCGACATCGTACGGTGACAAGTCGCCGTGAAATGATCGGTTGACATGGTCATCAAAGGTAGCCTTGGATCATTTTAGTCATTTCTTTATCTGTAAGGAGGATCGACCATCCTCATCCGTAGACCTAAAACAGCGCCGCCCATTGGAGCGTTGTCGTGCAAAAGCTTGATTGCGTGCTAAGGGTGGGAATTTACATTCGAAGCTGGAAGAGTTGCCTCGACCCCATGGTCTAAATGAAACGGCGAAAACCGGCGGCTCCTTACCGTCGCTCGATAGCCCATAGCAATTTAAAAATAACATGTGATGACAATTGGTTTTGTGTTTATTAACCGCGGCGTTGTAACATGGTCTTGAGGATCTTGTTCACTGCTTCGACCTGCCCTGCTGGACTGAGGGTAATGTGGTGAGGCAAACTTGTGAGAGAGAAGCCTAACCGAGATGAGAGAGCTCTGACCTAAGATCTCATTCTCAAAAATGCTTTCCATGATCGTAAACCAAGAGTGGTACCCTCAACCGAAAATGACGCGGGTTGAAGAAAAACGCTGCGCTGTCGGGCGCGTTTTTGAAAGTGGGCATGGCTTCACCCCATTCGTGAAGTAATCGATGTAATAACAATGTATTTGTGACCATTGCCGAGGGGGGATGTAAGGTCATAAAGTCAATGCCCCATTTACAGCAGGGGCCTGCAGTGATGACCGGATGAAGAAGAGCGGGGGGAGCACAGGATTTGTTGGCATAGAGCTGACATTGCTCACATCGCTTAACGGCATGAATGCAATCATGAAAAGGGTAGGCCAAAGTAACCAGCCCGGATAATCTTATGAGCCGTGTATATACCCGAAAGATGGCCCCTACTGTGCACCGACATGTGGCGCCGGGCTTCAAGACTCTATCGCCTCGTCAATAGTTAGGCAATGACGGAGAATGGTGTCGACGCCGGCCGATATAGGATGTCCCCGATGAGTGAGATAGCGGCCTGATGGTTAATGCGCCGATGATCATCTCGGTACTAGTGATTAATTTAACTTTGAGTTCAGAGGGTAGACGAGGAGGTCGCCATACCAAGGATCATCACATGTAAAAGAGATGTTCGCCGAAAGTCGCAGACGACGGGGTAACAGTGTCGAGGGAAGGGTCGCGGACAAGTTCAACGGTGAATGAGGGCCTTCTTAACTTTGAAAGTCGAGAACTCGGTATCGCGACTGGCGATAACGATCCATCGGAAATTTTTCGTTAATCTGGCTTAGCCGAAAGCAAATATTGCATAGGGTTGGAATCACGACGACCTTGGTGGTGCTGGGCGTAATGTAATGACGCTAGCTTCGAATCGTAAGGACAACCTAAGGGCAAGTTTCATGTTTGTACTCAAGGGAGGCCGAGGTTCTTACTAACGAAAATGACGGTTCACGATTGTCGCCTCCTCGGAAGGACGAGATGCCGGCATTGAAAACAATTGGCGTCGATACGAGATGTAGCCCACCAGTCCGTGCACTAATCAAAGGTGCATTGAAAGTGTTGTTTAAGATCATCAAATCCATCAGCGCAGCGAACGTCCCAATGAAAAGGGATGTCCCGACGAAGTAAGCGAAGGAAACCATGTGCGCGTATTGTGTAATCAGGAACAAAGCGTCAAGAAAGTTGGCTTTGCCTTGTAGACTCGGGTTGTCGTGATATTCCGAGGTGGAATTCTCGTGATGGCTTTGACTTTGAGGGGTCCATGGTAATACCACTCTGGGAAACAATAAAACCAAGGGAGGCACCTCATGGTGATACGTAATCACACACCTGAGGGATCTCTTGCCGGATGTTGCATCGGGCAAGATCGCTGAAAGATGATTCAGAATCATCAGATGTTGGGTGCGCTTTCTTAGATCGAAGTTGTGAGGTCGCCTAAGTAGCGAGGATGATTTCAGCCAGATCGAAATATGTATGTCATCGTCCTACTGAAAGTTGCGCCGCATCTCTTTAAGCCAAAAGGACATTAATGATATGTGAAAGTACCCCCATAGGTAATGAATGCGCTTTATACCGATCAGTCAGTGGATTTGAACGTTGGCAGCCGTGAAAATCCCGCCCATAAAGGAGAGAGCCTGACGGCTACAAATACCGTCGATGAACTGACCATGAAGGGCTGCTGGAAGTTGTCTTTGGAACATGCATTGTTGAGGTCGCGAAAATCTGCGGCGCACGCCGGATATTGCCCTGCTTTTTGTCGACGGGTACAGGGTTGAAACCCATGAAGTGTAAGCCGATGGGTAAATAAAACCCCATCGCATCGCACTCGGTCAATTTCTACTTTGATAATACGCCCTTGGCGATGCAGGTCGCTGTTTCCGCTTAACAGTGTGATTTCAGGCCATGTGTCGATGCGATCCTCGACGATAGATGGATCAAGACCGGGCATCTCATGTATGACCAAGCCAAGATATCCCCGTATTCTTGGAAGAGGGCTTTGTATGCGCAATTTCCGAGGAGTGCAAGCAACTGATGATGATTTCTTCGACGACAACACTATTCTTCATGGAAATGTCTATTTTGATGGTGGGGAAATGTTAGCCAAATTACCTTCTTCAAATGCATCGTAGCGGATGGGATTATTGAACCAATCATTAGTCCCGCATGGGATAAAATCTTTGGTTTCACCACGCACGCAGGTTTTGCTAGAGGCATGAGGGCTTCCGTGGAGGAAGAGTGCCCGATGATGAAAAAGGCCCCGCTGAAAGTCTCGGCTGTGTAGTTCTTCCAAGATTTCCCCGTCGTTTTGGAAACAACGAGTGAATATAAGGTCTGATGAGGATCTCGCAGCAGGAGGCGTCACCGAGCGTGCCAGGGAGTGCCGCTGTAAGGTGAGGGTTCACCGACATTAGCCATATGTTGAAGGACCGAGGGGTACCCGGTGAGTGGTTGGGTGGAGGGTCTCTCAGATGAACAGAGAGTTGGGAGATCATGCGGGTAACTCCCTCGATGTCGTTTAAGAACTATGGAGGCGTTGGGAGTGCCTAAGGATCTAGAGAAATGACATGATGATCCCCGGGTGGTGAAGTAATGTCAATAATCAGCTCGGTGGGTTGGTGTCACCGATTAATTTGACGCTGCTCTGGCAGCAAGCGATCACGACACTAGTATGTACCGGGCTAGGGAATTGTAGAGAGAGTAAGGGCATCTCATAAGTTCGTTAACTGAAGTAGTGACAAAACAAATGTCAGTGATACCAAAGAGGACGCGGGCGGGCGGGTTGTTCTCGAAGTTCTCGGGCGCATGTACCACCAACGCCTCACGTAAAACGCGGCGCTATCGGCAATGGTGATGCAACGGCCATATTCTGAACATATAGTACACACGAATTTAGTCCTCAACCCTTTACCACCGGAATGGGCAATGGTACCTGCGAAAGTGACTCGGGCAGGAGGGATTGGGGGAATTAAATTCAGAATCTCTCGGTGAGATGGGCGCTATTTGGTGGCCCTCTTCTCGTGATAGCGCATGGTGGTGGATGCGTGGGGGCTGGGAGCCGGTAATTCTTCGCTTCCTCCTCGCCTCAGAGCCGGGGTAGGAGTATGGGGTAGTGGGGTGTGGTGGGATGAATCTCCATGGGAGACCTTCCCTGCGGGTCGAGGGACCTTTTCTGGTGGGTGTAAATACCACACCGGGATTGCTAACACCATATTGGTAGTGTGAGCGCTATGGCTACCTAGAAAGCTTCTACACCTGTGTGGGGTAAAAGAAGGAATTTGAGTGAGGGGTCGGGAACTGCCTCCCAAATGGGACTAGATCCCCGAGGGGGTGTGGATTCGTGCGGATCAGAGGGCCTAATAAATTCGTTGTATATTCCTGGAGTGATGTCATGACTGCTGAGACTTCCGTGTCCGGTCAAGTCTCCCGAGAGGATGGGTATCCCCCGGTGGTGAGTTTTGTTAGACATAACGACGATACTTGATTAGGGGAAGGAGTGGAGGTGTTCCATGATATGTCCCTAATAAGGATGGATTCAGGCCCCACACCCATCTCTATGAGGATATACTTGGTTGGTGTGGATGAGGGGAAGAATATTACTCCACATTGGCAGAGGGGTTGGGCCTATACGTGAGACTTGGTCAATGGTTACAATCTTCCGTAAACATGATTGTCCGAAAAACGGAAGATGCCACTTCCTTCATAGCGCATATGTAACTACGTCCTAACAAGATATTGTAATCGAAAGGTGACGCCAATAACTTCGGACATATCAATGAATGGTTTTGCTCCGAAGTTCAACGGGACATTTGAAGGAGCCCTCAGAGAGGATGGTCGTCCGCCATAAGCTCGTGAATGTGATGGCAGATGGTGTTAGTTCCGAAGAACCAAGTTTTACATATCGCTTTGGACATGATGCATGTAGATGCCCCCTTCATCGATGATACAATCATGGATTCGCGGATACCCGCATACCGGTACTTGAATAGAAACTGCAGCGGGAAGGCGGGGTTCGTAACCATCAAGGTCAAAGGTGATGAGTCGAGGTCGCGTAATAACCCGGCCTCAAGGCGAAAAGTAGTGATTGTAGGACAAGTCCGAGGACTTCCAAGACCCATGGTGGCCTGATTGCGCCAAGTCATCTACCAAGCTAATTGTGAGCTGCCCCATTCGTGGGTTGTGGACATTCCTGCACAGTGGGATGCGAGGGATGCGTAGTGGTGTTTTGGCGGAAGGGCGAGGGATCGCCTACGGTGGTCCCGTTGGTGTAGGTTTTGTCTATGGAGGGATGGGAGAAGACTTAGTGGGTGTATGGTATTGATGATTATGTGTTTTCAGAAGGATTTCTTCCTCACGGATGAGGAGAATGGCACCGGCTGGATTGTTGGGGCTGTGGTATTGTCCTACTTGAGGTGGGGGGCTGCGCATCCCGTTGGGTGTTTACCACACCTTGACGTGGAATAGGATTCTGCAGCACAACAAGGGGGGTTGTTGTATGTATTGTTATGGTGCCTACTGAGGGGCAGTTTGTGAAAGGGTAGGGGGAAGATTCCCCCAGTCTTTCAACCTTTGGAATCAGCGGATTTGGGGAATGGTGTGTGTAATGACCGAACTCACCACAAGAGCACAAGGGTGGATGGTTTTAATAGTATTCCGCCTTGGGCATTTGTTGTTATTTCACCTTGGGGGTTTTGCCCTTTGGTTCGCTCTGTGGGTTGGGGTTGATTCCCGCGTTGGCCAGGATTGTTGTTATTCTATTCTTTCCTTTCTTCCTCGCTATTGTTCGATGGATGAGTTGGGTTGGTCAGTATTCATTTTGTTCACCCGTATTGTTGAGCCGGGCGGAAGGTTGAAAATACCGCATGGATGTGGGGAGCCATGGGTTGTGGAGGACCGTGAAACGGGGCGAATTTTGTGGTGGTACTGATCCAAGGTACCGTGAGGAAGGCGCCATGCTTCACTAGCATCGTAAGTTGTTGTTCGTGAGTACTACTGTTTGTGGCAGTAGGTGGATGTATGGGATGTGCCTGTGGTGGTCCACTGATGGTTGGGGGTATAGCAACAGGTATGGTTGTTGATAAGGAGAAGGAGGATAATAAGGTATTCCTCCATATCCCGGTGGATATTGAGGTGTTCCAAACATTGGTGGTTGTTGGGGTTGAGGACCATGGTGTGTGGTGGCAACTATTGCCCCCGTCTGGCCGAATGGTGACATCCCAGTTTGTCTTGGCCAAATGGTGTGGTGGTTTGGGAAGACCGCAGCACCTCCGTATAAGTATCCCGGACAGTATAAATGAGGTCATATTGTTGCTTTTACTAATGGCTTCCTTCGATTGAGGGAAGGTGGAAGTGACGGCCTTACCAAGTAGAGAGACAAGTGATCTAAGAAACCGGGCAAGGTAATCAAGAGTTTAGTGGTTTCGTCTTTGCACAACCACGCCTGCCTACCTTCACTCATGAATGTGGTCAGCCATGCGGGTGGCTGCGTATTTTGAAATTGGACAAGAGTTCTAGACCATTGTCGTGGCAAATGGGTAATTGGAAATGTCAAAAAGGCTTGGCTAATGACTCAAAGGTCGTGGTGGACCAAGGATCTTTATTTTACGTACTCATTTATCGATGGGTTTGGTATGTAAGCGTTGAAATAATCGCAATCGAATGGAATTGGCCCTTACGATGCTATTGGAAGAACAGCATAGATGAAAGGTCATAACATGGTTGGAAGGGTCATCCCCCGCCTTCCTTCAAACTTTGGTATGTCTTTAACGGAGGTTTGGTTAAACGCAGGCCATGTTGGGCCATGCAATATAGGATCATTTTGTGAGTTTGATGAGATCCCAGATGTTGAGAGAGGCCAAGCATGGCATATGTAGTGGTGGTGGAGGATTAGCTCCAAACATGGTGTAAGTGTGTTGTGAACCTGACCCCTTGATGGGACTAGGTGGGTTGGTTCTCACTCCTTGAGAGGAAGTCGCCAATCGCCTCGCAAAGGAGAGCAAGTGACTGGGGTGGACCTTGGGAATTGGACCTATGTAAGGTGGAACCAAGCAAAGAAAATCCAAGATAGTGGCACTCACAGGAGTGTGTGAAGGGAGGTACCGAAGGAGCGTGGTATGACCAGATACCCCCTAAGATAAGAGTTGAGTAAGATCGAACTACGGGTTCTGCGGGTTTATGATGTCAGACTAATTGTGCGGAATGTGTGCAACAAGTGGTGAGAGAAAATATAGAAACAAGATTTTGTTGTGATGGTCTACACCATATATATCCAAATCAAACTGTAATCAGATGCATCATACATAAATGAGAAAGAAGTATATATGTGGGTAAGAGGGTTTTGTCCGCTGGGGGAATCAAAAAGAAAGCAAATGTTCGCAGGTCCTAGAAGACTTAATGTCCTTCCTCAAATAGCACCTGATCTTCCAATAGTTCCCCAACAAGGGGTTCCAAGTCACCGGAAGAGACACTAGTGAAGAATGAAATAACCGGGTTATAACCAGGGGTAGAGGGTGCAATATCCCCGAAAGAGCCGGGCGATACTCCCAATAGCCACACAAAATCAATCAAGGTGCGATTGCAGCCCATTAACCGCCACCTAGGTAGATGTCCTAAAATTAGTCACTGTGGTACCTCATTCACGATTTAGATTTTCAAAATTTTAAGAAATGGGTCGGGTCGATCCTTCCAAGAGGTGGGTGCCTGCTGGGGATGCACTGTATCAACTGACCTCGCCTTTCACCTCTCACCAACCCGTCCAACCTACCAGAACCGATAACTGGGGGTTATTTGATGCCTACCCCCGAATCCTACCTAGACTAAAAATTTTGTCACCTCCTCGTGAGTGACAACTTAGTGAGTTGTTTAGAAAGATTTTAGATGAAATTGTTTTGTGAGCTGGGGGTAAAAACCAACCTCGCTTGATTAAAAGTGGAGTGGATAGTCCAATCAAGAAAAGATGGGTGTTTCTAATCCCTTTGAGGAAACCTACTTTAAACCAAATTCACGCTCGACCAGGCGTGGAGTGAAAAGTGACTTTTGTGTGTGAGTGAAAGGTACCAAATTTTAGTTATTTAGATGTCACCTGCAAAAGATGTATATCGCTGGTCCTTTACAAGAGTTTGATTACCTAAATAAGCTAGATGTCATTGGTGCAACTCATGGAATTTTAAAAGCCCTAGGAGTTCAAAATGTGGACATAGTGGTCCATTACTATCCTTTAACTCCTCTCTATGTGAGTTAATCTAGAAAAAGCATGGAAACTATCCTAGATTGAACATGTGGGCATGTATGGGACCCCTCTTAGTTTCATTTTACAAACTTTTAAACTCTCCTTAGTTTTTGATCTAAGAAAGAAGAAATTCAAACACCACTCTAGCTTTGTTGACATGTGGGCATGTATGGGCCCGCTACAAGAATGCGCTTGAAAATGAAACTAAGAGGGGGTCCCAAAAGGGCCTTTTTTCCTCTCCTAAAAGTTTTGAAACTTTTGTTTTAAAGGGAGATGAGATCGCTTTCACAATCTTTTTCTGATTCTCAAGATCGTTTTATGGCGCGAGAGAAGAGCATACCAAGATTGTTTACTGACTCTAGTCCCTAATGTGAGTTTAGACGTGATTACAATTTGATGTTCAACTTTAGATTATAAATCAAAGCAAGCCATCCACGTATTTATCCACCTGGCAAAAGGCAAATAAGGGAAAAATGATTTTTATCCACCTAAGTGCCTATGTTTGTTTGACTATCCCCTTAATAAGTTGAGGGGTCTAAGTGGTGCAGTATTTAGAGCATGCATAACATCATCTTTGAGAAGGATGCTGACTTTCCCCACATCGAAAACCTTACAATGAAAATTTTAGTTCCAATGCGCAGATTTCACTGTAGACAGAGGCGCGTGCGCGCGGAAAAGAGATGTTAATTCCAGCGCATGTGCGCGTCTGTGGGGTGGAATACCCGCGCGCTTGTGATAAGTTGCCGAGAAAGACACCCTGAATGAATTTCTCTCGATTCTCCTGTGAATCGACTGGTTCGCAGGTCGGCGAAGGCCGATTTGTGTCCCTGCAAGTTAATAACATAAAAAGGAAAGTGAATTAAACCCAATTGAGGGAGGATTTGATACCTAAGTCTCCAGTGGAATCGCCAGTCTGTTCGCGTTCAAATGGTCACCAGGTGAGAAAATGGAGAGCGCTTGCATACCTTGTTGGGTCTGGCAGGGCAGAACAGCTGTGGAGCAAAGAGGGTTAAAGAAAACAAAACTAACTACAATCTAACTATCAACTGAAAGCAAATAACACTGCGAAAATACACAAAAACATCAAACATAAGACACAGGGGTCATCAATGGTTTCAGGCTGGTGTATTAATGAAACCAGAGCACGCTGAAGAAAGAGACCAGGGGTTCCTTCTCCCTCCAGCGGAAGGCTCTTCGGGGCCCTCAACACAATGCTTTTTTTACAAATGAAATGAACTGCGCACAGTAGTGAAAGAACTCTGGGTGATGCAGCTGATGGATTGTTGTCAAAGGATGAGCCTTTAATCATCTGAACAACATAACGGTGCTTAGAATTCCTTGCCAAAACAGTGTACCCTCATGGCCTTTTATAGCAGCTTCACGGGCGGTCATGTAACTTTCTCCAAGTGTGAATAGGGGCACATTAGGGTTTATTTAGGTCACTAATCCGCCGATTTTGCAGAGCCGGCTCTGATTTGAGAGTCAAATCATCTTGGGGGTCGGTCCGTAGGCGGTCGGGAGGCCGACCTATGCAATTAATGCGCCGTATTAGCAGATGCGTGGATTTTTGTGTTGACAGTCGCGCATCGAGCGCGCATGCGCTAGTAACACGTTTTTGTCCCGCGCATGTGCGCACGCATCAAGCTGTTGTAAAGCGCCCTTCAATTTTTAGTTACTTTGCATATTTTTTTGCCCTTCTGGAGTGATGTGAAGCTAATTCAGTGCCATGAGTGACTTCATTGCTGTTTTGATGATGTGGAGTTCTTGTCGCCATGTGCAGACGAAATTTCAGTGATAACACATAGTAAAGAGACTATACCCAATTGAGAATTCCCCTTGTCCCAACCTTTAGCCATCCTTGTGCAAAGAGAAGTATAGAGAAAAGAAGTTGGAGGATGGTTGAAAAGGAGTCCAAGACCAGGTTCATGGAGCAGTGGTCAGCTTCATCATTGTAAGTTGCTTTATTGAAGTTAATAATAAAGAAGTATTTTTCCCATCCCAGCATATGAGGTTTTCATTGTTTATTACGTACATGTTGATTAAATATCTAACCCATTAATCTGTAGATCAAATGCAATTGGAGTTCTTTGTTTGTCTTTTGTGAATGCAGGTCGGCCTTGGGAGGAGAGTTTCAGTCAAAGAGAAACCAAGCATGAAGAGGGATCGATATCAAACGTCGTAAATAAGGTATGTTCACTTGATCTTCTTAACCACGTATTTGCTTAAGAATAATGGGGATTAGGTCTGGGACGATGGTAAAAAGTAGGAATCTTTAGGTCTTTTCTGCATGCATGATAAAACCCTAAGTGCTAGTCCATAGAGGGATTTCCCACTCACAACATATGTCACATCACTTGTTTATTCATTTTTGAATTTTCAAAAAAAATTCCAAGTCACAAATGGCACTACAGGAATAGCATTATTCATGCAGCACTAGAAATAATCATATTTTTACATGCGCCAGCCTGCCATGATCGCATCATAATTTCTCAAATCATGATTAAAGGATCTGCATGCCTCTCCACGATCTTTTCTCAGTTTGATACTACAATTATAACAACTAAATATGAGGGATTGAGTTGTACCTTCCATACCTACATCAAATCAAACATATTTGAATATCATTAATAGAACCATCACCTTCTATTTTAGTGTCTCGGCTATTTTTTGCAGAGATCAAATTGAAGGAATAAGTCATTCTTAGTTCTCAATAGCATATGGGAACTAAGAATTCAAATCATCAATCCTTGCAGATATGTTTACAAGACCATATCAATAGCATGGCACCAAAGAAGAGTGGCCATATTATTATACTGGAACCTAATGGCATGAAATTACTCGAAACATACCCTCAAATGGTGCATGGGTTTAAAGATGCGGGTTGGTTTGACTTTTTTCACAACCTTCCAGGGGCACAATGAACATATTTCAATGGTTTTCGCACAAAATTTTGATGGCTTTGAAGCTATATATGGAAAATTGTTGATGTTGGTTACTGAACATTCAATTGCTAAAGCCTGTAGATTGTCAGTTGGTGGGGAAAGGTGGTGGAATAAGGAGAATTTGGTCATGGAATTTTTGACTCAATTTTTAATCCTAGAGAAACAAAACCCTAACTGGAAAAATGGAATACCACATAGCTGGGTAAAGAAGGAATCGCATACCACTTTACTGATCATCCACAGGTATATCACGTGTGAGGGGAGGTTTCATTGATTTATATTTACCATATCAGACTGATTATTCACATTAATGGTGATTATCCTCTTAATTTACCCTAATTCCTACTTAAGAGTTTATCTAAAATGTCCAAGAGAGTGCAGTCCCATCTTGTTATAGCTAAAGGCAGTATTTTTCACCAGGGTTTAATTAAGACATTGGTAATATCCTCTTTAAAAGAAGTTCAGAGACCTTGGGATTGGCTAATCCAGTCTTTAATAAATGATTCACAGTTAGCTAAATCCAAAAATTCCAAATGGAAGAAAGCAGCCCAACAGAAACAAAATGGTAAAGCCACTGAGTTCCTAATTAAAGAAGAATCACCTGCAGCTAGGGTAACTCAGGCTAGAAAGAGGAAGTTGCAAACTCAGCAAACCCTTGAAGATTTTTCTGTAGGTAAATAGCATGAGGAAGCTACCACTAGTCGAGGTAAGAAATCTAAACCATATGAATACATTGGCATAATTCTTAATCCAGAGATAAACATGGAAATTGATGAGGATGAGGATTATACTATGAACCCAGTTCAGTCCCCAGTCAAGAAGAAACAAAAATCTACAAGTAAAAAGAATGAAAAGCGAAACAAAACAGAGCAAAATTCCAACACATGTGCCTAAGTGCCCTAGGAGAACCTCCACCAGAGATGTCAATAAATTTAGATTAAATTCAAAGGTCATGTTTGATCCATCCATTAAAAAGGAGAATCTTCTTTGCATCAAGAAATAGGCAGAGACACCTTATTTGCACAGGACTGAGAAAGAATCTGAAAACTTGAGGAAGAAACAACAAAAGGGAAAACAGTTTGCTCAATATTCTAGGAGCCTTGTGACAAGAGAAAACACTAGATCAACTTCAAAATACGAAACTGTGTTTAGGGGTACAGGTGTATTTTCTAATGACAAAGATGATCCTTTTGCAGAACCTTATCAGATTCCAGACCTTCCATATACTAGAGATTCTAATAGCACTAAAGATGAATATCATAGCTCTGGATTATCTTCAAGATATAGGATCAAATTAAGAAAACCTCAAGATGCTATAGACCTGAATCTACCTACACCTGTAGAGGAATATTCGGAGTTTAAAGTTAAAGTTATAAATGAAAAAGACATGATTAAGGATCTACAGGGTATGGTAAAACATTTAAATAAAGAGAAATCTCAGGTGGAGCAATGGAATTCCAGATAGCAAGAGAAGATACAGGATTTCAAAAAGAAAAGAAAATAACAAAAAGTGTTGCTTAAGGAGCTGGGAGAATCAAATTTCAGGTTATATTGGAATAATATTGTGCTAACAACCAAACTGAAGCAAAGAGACACCAAAGCCAGTGCATTCATTATACCATGATAGTTTATGAAGTTCTTTCCTGCAGTTTTGAATGTTTTGATGCTATTACTCAGGGAGTAAAACATGAACAATTCAATTTCTATATTTTGATCAAATAAAATTTTGATATTTCGAATGGAACAACTCAATAAGATATGATTCCAAATTTTGTGGGATTTTCCAAGTTGTTGTAAAGGATATTTCGGTTAAGTTGTTTATCTTTCTACTATATTGGAATTATCAATGCTCGTTTGTGTTGATTCTCCTAGAAGATAGGAATTGACTAGATCCTATTACCAACTGAATAATAGAAAATAGGATCTATAGTAATACTTTGTATACTTTAAATAGACAAAAGGAAGATTGTATGAGGGTTGGAAGTTGGGCATTCAGGAACCTATTTTGAAAACCCACTGTAAGACAATTTATATTCCACATTGATACTAAATGGAAACGGCATGTTGATGGTCAGATTTTCTTTCATTTCATATTCTATTTATTTTCTTACTTGAAGTCATTTTTTCTGTTGGAATGCCTTGATTTCTTGATCTTAAGTAACACAATGAAAACTTTACTGTTCTTCTTTATTATCAATATTTTCCTTCAATTACATGTTCTTGTTTCTCAATGATATTTTGAAATAAGAAATATATATGGGGTTGACAAATTGAATACTCTCATATATTTGTTTCTTTATTTACCTTATTGTCTAATCTATTAATGTGACTACCATTTACTAAATAAGTGGGTTATTTTGTGGCTTTATCTTGAGTTTTGTGTTTATTTTGAACCCTTGAACCAGCTGTCAACCATTTTCTAAAAACCTATTCAAAAAACCCTTTAAAAATACCATTCGAATAACCTCATGATTCCCTAGATTTCCCTCTCACAGTCAAGTGCAACTTTAGGGACTACAATATTTTGGCATCATTGTTGGGGAAGGGAGAGACGAAGTATTTTTCCCTGTGAGAACGACAAGATCAGATCTAAATCTTGATGGTGAACAAGATTTTGGACAATTACATAAGATTTCTTATTTTTCACCTCGAGACTCATATGTGGTAATTATGGCTCCTAAAAGAAAAGTCAAAGGACCTAAAACTCCTCCAAATTCCTCATCCTCTACAAAGAAACAAGTTACCAGAAAAAAAAAAAAAAAACAGACCCTAAGCATGTTGCAGCAGTGCCAGACCCTGAAAAATTATTGAGAAAACCTAAACTCATTCTTGGACAGTCCTCTCTCTCAAAAGAAAATTTTCCTTCAACTAGCATTCAAGGACAGTCTTCTAAAACTATCAAACTCACATCAGATGAAGGAGTGATTCCTGAGAGTGAAACAAATCCTATTATTGAGCCTGTTACTATTTCCATTCCTTCAACTATTTCAGAACTAAATCTAAATCAATGGAATTTGTTTGTTGATCTCATTGAAGAAGAACAAACAAATACGTTATCTATAACTGAAGATTTGAGAGATCATTCTAAAGTGAACCAAAAACAGTCTCATCATCACCTCAGTATTTTTCATCTAAAGAAAATAAGCCATGTTATTGTTCTCTTGAAAACCCTCTTTTTCTTGAACCATCATCCTACTTTATTCTAGAAAATAAACCTTTGTTTTCTGAAGATCAAGAACTTATATCAGCTCAGTTAAGTTGCTTCACTCAAGGAAGATTTTCTTTTTCTACATCACCAGTTTTGTTCACTCCTATAGCTCAAACACAAAAGGTAGAAAATATGGTTGTAAATAGATTGGATGCAATAGTTGCAGCTAGATATGCACCATTAAACCTACCACAAGTCATGTATGCTTTCCCACCCAATGATATTCAAAGGAGAGATTTTCAGATGATAGAAGTTCAACAGGATATAGAAAAGATGTATCGGAAAGTTGTTGTTCATCAGAGAAAATTCAAATCCATATTTGATAAGGGAACCAAGAAAGATATTTTCAAAGAGGGAGATCTTATATTGAGATGGGATGCTAGAAGAGAGGACAAAACTAAACATGGTAGGTGTGATAACTTATGGTATGGTCCTTTCAAAATATCCAAGGTCATGAATAACAATACTTTTCTCTTACATAATTTAGATGAAACCGAGATTTTTGGAGGTCCAGTAAATGGGAGATTCCTAAAAAATTACTTTCTTTAAGATTTATCAAAAGTTTCAGTCTGTACAGTAGGTTTTATTTTAAACTCAAATAAAGACTCCATATACCCAATGGAATTGTTTTATTACAGTTTGTGTTTTAAATAAAGGGTGAAAGAACAGGGAAATCATAGAATCAAAAGGATATAAAGGCATTGGTTTGCAAATCTTAAAGTTTCCTCATGAAACTTTACCCCCTGAAGGAGCCATTGTTAGTCTCTAACTATGTTGATTGATTAAGTGAGTGTCCCTAATCGTTGATCCTCCCTGCTTAGGCTTTGTTTCCCAAGCTTGAGTTTTACCTTTGATCCTCCATGCTTATGGTGATTATCAGACTTCTTATTCACTTTAGATACAGGAAGAGTTTATCTAAAATGTACAAGAGAGTGAAGTCTCATCCTGTTATAGCTAAAGGAAGTCTTTTTCACCAGGGTTTAATTAAGAAATTGGTAATATCCTCTTTAAACGAAGTCTAGAGACCCTGGGATTGGCTAATCTAGTCTTTAAGAAATGATTCACAGTCAACTAAATCCAAAAATTCAAAAGGGAAGAAATCATCCCAACAGAAACAAACTGGTAAAGCCATTGAGTTCCTAATTAAAGAAGAAACACCTACAGCTAGGGTAACTCGGGCTAGAAAGAGGAAGTTGTAAACTCAACAAACTATTGAATATTTTCCTGTAGGTAAAGAGCATGAGGAAGCTACCACTAGTCAAGGTAAGAAATCTAAACCAAATGAAGACATTGACATATTTCTTAATCCAAAGATAAATATGGAAATTGATGAGGATGAGGATTATACTTTGAACCCAATTCAGTCCCCAGTCAAGCAGAAACAAAAATCTAAAAGTAAGAACAATGCAAAGGGAAAATAACAGAGAAAAAATCCAACACTTATGCCTAAGTTCCTTAGGAGAAACTCCACCAGAGTTGTCAATAAATTTATATTAAATTCAAAGGCCATGTTTGACCCATCCATTAAAAAGGAGAGTCTTATAATTATAGAGGATAATTCAGAAGCTTCCAAAACAGGCATGAAGAAATAGGTAGAGACACTGTCTTTGCATAGGACTGAGAAAGAATCTGAAAACTTGAGGAAGAAATAAGAAAAGGGAAAAAAGGTTTCTCAATATTCCAGGAGACTTGTGACAAGAGAAAGCACTAGATCAACTTCAAAATCTGAATCTGTGTTTAGGGGTACATGTGTATTTTCTGATAACAAAGATGATCCTTTTGTAGAACCAGATCAGATTCCAAACCTTCCAGATACCATATATTCTGATAGCAATGAAGATGAATATTATATCTCTAGATTATCTTCAAGATATCGGATCAAATTAAGAAAACCTCAAGCTACTATAGACCTGAATCTACCTGCACTTGTACAGGAATATCCAGAGTTTAAAGTTAAAGTTAGAAATGAAAAAGAAAGGATTAAGGAGCTATAGGGTATGGTAAGAAAATTAAATAAAGAGAAAGATTAGGTGGAGAAATGGAATTCCAGACAGCAAGAGAAGATACAGGATTTCAAAAATAAAATAAAAGAACAAAAAGTACTGCTTAAGGAGCTGCAAGAATCCAATTTCAAGTTATATTGGCATAATATTGTGCTAACAACCAAACTGAAGTAGAGAGACACCAAAGCCAGTGTAGTCATTATACCATTATATTTTATGATGTCATTTCCTGTAGTTTTGAATGTTTTGATGCTATTACTCAGGGAGTCAAACATGAACAGTTCAATTTCTATATTGATCAAATGACATTTTGATATTTTGAATGAAACAACTCAGTAAGATATGATTCCAAATTTTGTGGGATTTGCTAAGTTACTGTAAGGATATTTTGGTTAAGTTGTTGAGATTTCTACTATATTGGCATTATCAATGCTCATTTGAGATGATTCTCCTAGAATATAGGCATTGACTAGATCTTATTACCAACTAAATACTAGAAAATAGGATCTGTTGTAATACTATGTATACTTTAAATAGACAGAAGGAAGATTGTATGAGGGTCGGAAGTTGGGAATTCAGGGACCTATTTTGAAAATCCACTGTAAGACAGTTTATATTCCACATTGATACTAAATGGAAAAGGCATGTTGATGGTTAGATTTTCTTTCATTTCATACTCTATTTATTTTCTTACTTGAAGTCATTTTTTATGTTGCAATGCATTGATTTCTTGATCTTAAGAAACACATTGGAAACTTTATTGTTCTTGTTTATTATCAATATTTTCCTTCAAGTACATGTTATTTTTTCTCAATGATATTTTGAAATAAGAAATATATATGGGGCTGACAAATTGAATACTATCATATATTTCTTTCTTTATTTACCTTATTGTTTGATCTATTAATGTGACTACCATTTACTAAATCAGTGGGTTATTTTTTGTCTTTATTTTGAGTTATGTGTTTATTTTGAACCCTTGTGTTGGGTATGTGTTATATCCTTTGCATGTGTGTGTTTGGGCGCGTCAGATTCGACAAATGCATATGACGTTGATTCTATTTTAGCGGATTTTTCTATTTTTAGCGGTTTTCTAAATTAATCTTGGATTAAGGCATTAGGGTTTTGGTATCTACGAAATACCTAAAAATATTGTATATATATTGTATGGGGAATGGTGAAATTAATACAATGAAGAGTTGAAAGGTTTTCTCTTGGTTAAGGGTTTCCGGTATAAATCTCTGTGTACTATGTGTATGAGCCATTGATTAATTTCCATTTTTCTTGAGAATCTACATGCATTGCTTTACTTCACAGATTTAAAACTTACACCTTGAACCAGATTTCAACCATTTTCTAAAAACCTATTCAGAAAACCCTATAAAAATACCATTGTAATAACCTGATGATGCCCTAGCTTACCCTCTCACAGTCAAGTGCAACTTTAGGTACTAACATCTTTTAGCATCGTTTCCGGGGAACAAAGAGACGAAGTATTTTTCCCTCAGAGAACGACAAGATCAGACCTAAATCTTGATGGTGAACAAGATTTTGGACAATTACATAAGACTGTGTATTTTTCACCTAGTGACTCCTCTGTGGTAATTCCGGCTCCTAAAAGAGAAGGAAAAGGACCTAAAGCTCCTCCAACTTCATCATCCTCTACAAAGAAACAAGTTACCAGAAAAAAACCATACCCTAATCCTATTGCAGCAGTGCCAGACCCTGAAAAATTATTGAGAAAACCTAAACTCATTCCTGGACATTTATCTCTCTCAAAATAAAAATTGCCTTCAACCAACACTCAAGGACAGTCTTATAAAACTATCAAAATCACATCAGATGAAGGAGTGATTCCGTAGAGTAAAACAAAGCCTATTATTGAACCGAATATTGTTTCCTTTCCTTCAACTATTTCATAAATAAATCTAAATCAATAAAAGTTGTTTGTTGATATCATTGAAGAAGAACAAACAAATACTATATCTATAGCTGAAGCTTTGAGAGATCATAGTAAAGATATTAAAAGTGAACCAGAAACAATCTCATCATCACCTCAGTCTTTTTCTTGTGAAGAAAATAAACCACGTTATTGTTCTTTTGAAAACTCTCTTTTTCTGGAACCCATCATCCTCCTTTAGTCTAGAAAAGAAACCTTTGTTTTATGAAGATCAAGAACTTATATCAGCTCAGTTAAGTTGCTTCACTCAAGGAACAATTTATTTTTCTACATCACCATTTTTTCTCACTCCTACAACTCAAACACCAAAGGTAGAAAATATGGTTGTAAATAGAATGGATGCAATAGTTGCAGCTAGATATGCAACATTGAACCTGCCACAAGTCCTGTATGATTTTCCACTCAATGATATTCAAAGGAGAGTTTTTTAGATGATAGAATTTCAGTAGGCTAGAGAAAACTTGGATCAGAAAGTTGTTGTTCATCAGAGAAAAGTCAAAGACACGTTTGATAAGGGAACCAAGAAAGATATTTTCAAAGAGGGAGATCTTGTACTGAGATGGGATGCTAGAAGAGAGGACAAATACAAACATGGTAAGTTTTATAACTTATGGTATGGTCCTTTCAAAATATCCAAGGTCATGAATAACAATACTTTTCTCTTACATAATTTGGATGACACTAAGATTTTTGGAGGCCCGGTAAATGGGAGATTCCTAAAACATTACTTTCTTTAAGATTTATAAAAGGTTTTAGTCTGTACAATAGGTTTTCTTTTAAACTCAAATAAATACTCCATATACCCAATGGAATTGTTTTATTACAATTTGTGTTTTAAATAAAGGGTGATAGAACAGGGAAATCACATAATCAGAAGGATATAAAGGCATTGTTCTACAGATCTTAAAGTTTCCTCATGAAACGTTACCCCCAGTAGGAGTCAGCGTTAGACTCTAACTCCGTTGATTGGTTAAGTGAGTGTCCATAATCCTTGATCCTCCCTTCTTATGCTTTGTTTCCCAAGATTGATTTTTACCTTTTGGTTTAAATGGTCATTTTTACATTTTTATTGCCCTTTTAAATGATTTTTAATGTTTTTAAAGGTTTAGGATTTGATATGGTAAATCTTGTCACATCACTTGTCTATTCATTTTTTAATTTTAAAATTTTTTGCCCAAGTCACAAATGGCGCTACAGGAATAGCACTATTCCTGCAGTGCTAGAAATAATCATATTTTTACATGCGCCAGCCTGCCCTGATCACGTTATAATTTCTCAAATTCTGATTAAAGGATCGGCATGCCTCTCCACGATCTTTTCTCGATTTGATATTGCAATTATAACAACTAAATATGAGGGTTGAGTTGTACCTACCATACTTGCATCAAATCAAACATATTTGAATATCATTAATAGAACCATCACCTTTTATTTTAGTGTGTCGGCTATTTTGTGCAAAGATAAAATTGAAGGAACAAGTGATTCTTAGTGTTCAACAGCCTATAAGAACTGAGAATTCAAAACATCAATCCTTGCAGATTTGTTTATAGGACCATATCAGCAGCATGGCGCCAAAGAAAAGTGGCCAGATTATCAGATTGGAACCTGAGGGCAGGGAATTACTCGGAGAATACCCTCAAATGGTGTAGAGGTTTAAATATGTGGGTTGGTTTGACTTTTTTCACAACCTTCCAGGGGCACGATGAACAGATTTCAATGGTTTTCACACAGAATTTTGATGGCTTTGAAGCTATAGTCATACATGTGACCATGAAAAAAGGGCGTGCACCCTATTTTTAGGTTCTTAACCAATTATTTTCCAATTTAGTGGGTTTTTACCTTATTTTAATGGAGTTTTGCTGATTTTTGCTGATTTTTGTGGAGTTTTGGCTAAAAAGAGTGAATCTAGAGCCCAGAAATAGGCCAGATCTTGGGGGGAAGATGGATTTTGAACCCCAACTCAAAATCTATATAAACTATAGGATTTTGAAAGTCCAAACAAGTTTAGAACAGGATAAATGTTGAATAATTTCGAATCTCAAGCCATTTTTATGCAGGGAATCCATTGAGGAGGGGAACTTTGCGGGCCAATTTCAAGAGCTACGCTCAATCGTTTTCAATGTCGTCGGTTGTGTTGGATTCTTGAGGTCTATCAAAAAACACCCAGACCAGATTGTAATCATTAATTTCTTCTTCTTTCAATCAATTCCTAATTAGTAAATGAACTCATGCTTAAAACTTAACCAAGTCTTTAAAGATCAATTTTGTATCAGGGACCTAAATAAAATCATAGTTAGGAACCAGTACCCAATTCCCAGAATTGATGATCTCCTTGATCATCTCAATGGGGTCAAAGACTTCAGTAAGATTGATCTAAAGTCTGGCTACCACCAGGTCCCCATAGAACAGATAGATGTATGGAAGACCAACTTCAAGTCAAAAGAAAGTCTTTTTGAATGGTTTGTCATGCCCTTTGGTTTGACAAATTCTCCAACAACTTTCATGAGGATGGTGTAAATTATCATGTAAAATTTCACCAATAATTTTGTAGTGGTGTATCTAGATGATGTCCTCATCTACACCAATACTTCGGTGGAACACTTGCACTATATTCAGCAAGTTCTGCACACCTTGCGGCAACACAAGCTATATGGATACTTGGAAAAATTATCCTTTAGCATGGATAGGGTCTAGTACCTAGGATACATCATGGATCATCATGGTTCGCATGTGGATCCAGCCAAGATCTAGGTCATGTGTTACTGGCCATGCCCAACCACACTCATTGAGCTTCGAAGCTTCTTAGGCCTTGCCAATTTATATTGTGAGATTGTGTTGGGATTATCCCATATTGCATGGGCCCTCATCCAAGTAACCTGGGGTGGTGGTAAGGAAAAATTTGTGTGGGTCCTTTCCCAACAGTAAGCATTCAATGATTTAAATCATCGTTTGTGCTCATCCCTGGTACTTTCATTACCGAACCTGCATCAGCCCTTTGAGATCAAGACAAATGCTTTGGACTATGTTGTGGGTGCAGTTCTCACTCAGCACGGCCACCTCATGGCCTATCATAGTGATACACTATCAAATTTTGTTTGTAAGTACCATTCTTATGACAAAGAAATGTACTCCATCGTGCAATCCTGCCGCGAGTGGAGAAATTACATTCTCGAGAAGGAGACACTCATCCACACTGGTCATAAACCACTGCAGATCATGAAAACACAAGGAAAATTACAGAATGACCACCATCAGAAGTGGTCCACATACTTGCAATAGTTCCACCTCAACATCAAGTATAAAACAGATAGCACCAACCGAGTCATTGATTTCCTCAGTCGACCTCCAGTCGTGGAACTCACCATGGTGCTAGACTCTTGCACCCACGAGACCTCTGGATGGCCCAACCTCTATGAGATAGACCCTGGATTCACCACCACATACCAAATGTGGGGCACAAACTCAGTTATCACTAATTTCCATCTTCGGGATGGGATATTGTGTTGATCGCGCCATCTCTGCGTTCCATCAAGCGAGCGAGCGAAACTGATTTGGGAATCCCACTACAGTCAGGTGGAAGGACACTTAGGCATCAAAAAGACAATGGAAGTGTTGCATAAACATTTCTACTGGCCGAAAATTCGACAGGATGTCAGCAAGTATATCAAGTCCTTCACTTCCTCTGTTATTTCCAAACCGACCACTAAGAAACAAGGCATGTACACCCCCCTACCTACTCCTAACAGGACATGGAAATCCATCCCAATGGAATACATGTCATTCCTTCTGTCCACCAAGAGGGGAAATGACTATGTCTTTTTGGTTGTCGATTGATTTTCCAAGATGGAGATCATGGCCACCTGTAAAAAACGCATAACAATAGAGGCCATTGCTAAGCTCTTCTTTGAACAAGTCTGGGTACATTTTGGAATCCCACCAACCATTGTCTCATATTAGGATATTCGATTCCTCATCACATTTTGGTTGAACCTATGGTCACTGCTAGACACCAAGCTCACCAAGTCCACTTCCTTCCACCCCCAGACAGACGGTGAAAATGAGGTCGTCATTCAGATGATAGTGCATATCATGTGCATGTACAATTCCAAGAACTCCCACACATGGGAAGAGAGTCTTCCCTATGTTCATCATAGTCACAATAGAGCCCCACATATCTCAACCAACCACATCCCCTTTCAGGTCATGTTGGGATTCCAACCATTGGGTCCCATGGATGTTGCACTACCTCTTATGACCACCCTAGCCGATTCATCACCTGCTCCAACTGAAGTTGACAAAGCCTCTCAGTTCATTGAGTGGATCCATCACATACACCAATAGGTTCAAGATATTTTAAAGAAGTCCAGTGCTAAGTACAAGAAGCGCCATGATAAGCATTGGGTTCCACATAAGTTTCAGGTGGGAGACAAAGTGTGGTTACACTTGCAGAAAGAAAGCCTTGCAGGGCCCCATCGAAAGCTTCACCCACTCTGTTACAGACCTTACACCATCACCAATAATATGGGTGATAATGATTTTGAGTTCAACATTCCTCTTTTCCTTGGTATGCACACAATATTCAACGTGGATCTCCTTTGGACATACTTCCCACCATTGTTGGACACCTTAGAGATAGAAGAATAGTTGACACCAACAAAGCTCAACCCTGGCTAAATTCAATAGGAATATAGTGATCATATTGTGGACACATAGGTCAAGGGAAATCTCCAACAAAGGATCTAGATTTATCGAGTTTTTAAAGCAAGGCATCTTCTGCACCAAGGCAAGTGCCTCACCCAGGGCCAAATTCAACAGAAATTTCCTCATCTGATGGGGGAACTCAACGAAATGGAGAAAATTTTATTACTAAGGGGGGAGGATTGATCCAAATGGATTTCGATGGCCTCCCACATATTCCAACTAGCTCATTTTGGTATCTTTCCAATTTGGCATTTTTTTCCTAGTTTCCGGGTCCCTGACTTCTGGGGACATTTTGAGGCCCTAAACAGCATTTTTAGGGCTCTCCATAATCAAGTTGTAGTTTGAATTAGATTCTTATGGAAATATGTGTATTCCTCAGATATACCTTTCCAACAGGCTATCGTGCACCTAAAACGAAGATTGTATGCAAAAGTTACAACCCTGGGAAGTTGATGTACTAGCTTACTCCAACGGGGCTCACATGACTTTTGGCGTTTCATTTCCTAGGGTTAGGTTTTTCGATGTATAGGGTTTTGGCATTCCTGTTTATTGTAAAAATGTTGGGAGAGCCTCATTATAACCATATTCTTGGGAATGAGCACAGCCATCACATCTCTTCTCAGAGATAAGCCGCCACCATTCCAGGAAGTGTGTTTTCTGCTGCATTTTACAGTTTCAACATATTTTCTTATTGAATAGAAACCAACTTTATTGTATCTATGTTATTGTATATTTGTTATTCTTGTGTCTCTGTAATAAGAATAATAATAATCTATATTAATTTTGGTTCTTCTCATAAAATCCAGATCAAAATATCAACACAACACATTAATTAGCACACCTCAAGAATTTACAAAACTTATTCAGCAAGCAAAACTATGCAAATAATCATTGAATTTCAATGCAAATTTACCAAGGCCTACTTGTGCACACCATGCAAGACAACACAACGTTGAATGTGAAAATAGCGCAGCCCGCACAAATGATGCATTTATTTCTTGTTTTATCTTTAGTTGAGCCACTAATAAACTAATAGCATTGTTGTGATTTCTTGTTGGCCTAACTAGGCAATTAAAGGGCCTCTTTTTTCTCACCCAAGTGGTAAAAGGAACCAAGCAATATCATTGATTGGAATGTCATTCAGGTGGAGCCAGAAGAAGAATTTCAATTGTAACCAGTTTACGTATTGGACTGGAAAACCAAGCATCTCTGGAATCTATCCATAGGGCTAGTAAAGGTCCAATGGACCTGGTACGATTTTGAAGATGCAACTTGGGACCATGGGAATGTTATGTGGGGAAAGTACATGCATATTTTTGGAAATTTTTGAAGTTTTGATTATATACATGTATACTAAATTTAGGAAAATGCATAAATAAGTGGGAGGGGAATGTAATACCCCGAGTTCAAATCCCAATTGTAATATAAATATAGTTGTGTCATATGATGGTGATCGAAGAAATTTTTGGGCCAGTGAGCCTATCTTGTATTATGTAATCACACTTTGAATTTAATGAAAAACAACATTGTTGCAGACCATCCCGGTAGAAATAATATGGGGGTATAAAATCCACTAGAAAGGAAAGGGGGCTAAGAGTCTAGGAAGAGGGCTAAGCCATGGGGCTATAAAACCGAGGAAATATTATTAAAATATTCCTAAATTCAAAAGGCATGGATATGGTTTTATCCTAATTCCTTAGACAATGGAAATGAATCACCAAGTGGATTCAAAGGGAGCTTGTGAAGTGACAAATTGAATTTCATGAATATGCAATTATAAGGGCCTTAGTGCATTTTTCCTATCTCACCTATCATTGTCACCATCGTGAGAGGGGATCATATCCTCTGCTACCCTCCATACCTCACTGCCATTACCATACCTATATTGTGGAAGATTTCAGGTGGTTTTTCTAGTGATTGAATTTAATAAGTGGGTTTTCGGGCTCATGTGTTTCTAAAGAAGTGGGTTGTCAGGCCCATGTTTTGTTGAAGAAGTGTGTTGTCAAGCCTGTTTTTTGTTGAAGAAGTAGGTTGTCAAGCACAAAAGCATTCTCTCTAGGTGAGAGAATTTTCAAGAATTGTTTTCACAAGGTGCCAAGTTGCAGCTACAGGGCTCTAAGACTTCCTGTCTGACTTGTTACTGAAGCTCCAGAAGGGAAGTGGGGAAACAGAAGGATTGTTGAGTAGATAAGGGGAACATTTCCTAGGGTGGGACATGCATGTGGGGAATGAGAGACTGTAGGCTATTTGTAGAGCTAGCACATGAGTTTCATATTTGTTTCTTCTAAGATACCTTTTTTGGTTAGGAATTCCTTACCAAGTGCATTTTAAGCCCCATCTCGGGGGTGACCTACTACTAATATTTATGAGCAGCAGAGTCTAAGTTTGCGAGGAAACTCGGAGGTCTGCATGTAGTTGGTGGATAATTTATATCAGATAAGTGTTAACCATATGTTTGTTTAAATTACTGTATAAATGTTTATGTATTGTTCTGATGGGTATCTATTGTGTTATTTATAATTCAATATATTTTTATTAGAATGGTATGTGAACTGTAATTATGGGTTAATTGTCATGGATAATTTTTGTTGAAACTACATTTAGACTTGTTTACAAATTGAAATTATGTGAGTTTTTTCATGGGTTTTGTTGTTGTAATTATCCTTGAATAATTGTTGCCAGAATCATTCTGAACTGTATATATTTTTTCTTATGCATAATTTTTATAAGTTTTTCCTTGAGTTCAGACCTAGAAATTGTTGTGTCTTATCCCATCTTGGGACTAGAAATGTCCTTGTCCTGGTATGGACAACTCATGGAATGAAATTCCCCAAAAGAGTGGTGAAGAGTAAATAACATAGAGGTTTCTCAAAGCAAGGTGAGGGTTTTGATTGACGGGTAAATTCTGATAAGAAATATGGATTCATTCTTGGTAGTGAATTCCTATTTAAGACTTACAGATGAGGGAAATTATTGAAGAATTACAGAGAAATTGACTAAGCCATGAGTCATAATGCTAAACCTAAGGAAAAACCATGTTCTGCTTCTGGAAGACCGTTGTCATCGATCCAACACAACATCTCAATCTTGGTCATTGATCGAGGTTCCTCATGTATGAGGACTTGTAGAGGATCCATGTCATTCACAATCATTGGATCCATTGGAGGGAGGATCTAGGAGATCATGACTACTGATTGTGGAGGAACCATTAGAGTCATTTGGTTAGAGTAGACCTGAAATATTGAAGTAGAGACAATCTGATGGAAAGGACCCAAATATCGATCAAGACCCGTGGATCCATTGGAATGGTTTTGGAGGAACTTAACCATTGATCGTAGTGGGGTCGTTGGAGTCAAGTGATTAGGGTATCCTTGGTTAAGTTACTCCGATGGGAAGGATCTAAGGAGCGATTCTGGTTGTAAATCAGTGAGCAACTGAGTAACCATAGTTGTGGATCATTGTGTCTCTCTCCTTGGTGAGGCAAAGAGGGAACGTGACATCATGTTGATGAGGATGATGTCACTCAACCAATGCATAGTGGAAAGGTGTCATCACCTAGAGGTACACGCCAAGTTCTCAAAAATTGCATGTACACCATGTCAGTCCATGTGGGAGGTCCACATGTCGAGTGGATTGTTCCATGTGTCAAGGTGATTTGGAACTTTGAGGGAGAAAAATGTGATGTGGACATATCAAGCCAGGTGGCAGAGTTGGATAGGGCCACGTGTCTTGCGTGCCAACTCAGAAGCCACATAGGGTCCCTATTTAAGTGAGGCTAAGAGGGGAGAGAATTCATGATGATGAGGGGTGTCAGTGTGTCCATAGAAGGACACGTGGAATCCCATAACTCGTATAAAGGACTAAGAATGGACCTTGTCATTGTTATTTCTTAGGACAGATGGCTAAATCCTAGCCCTCAGATTTAACTATCGACAAATCTCAATCAGTCATCGGAGGAAGATGGTTGGAGTGAGTTGAAATCTCGGAGGGAGATGGACCTCGATGGGAGTAATCCGAGGTTTAATATAGATTGTTGATCAGAGGGTAGATATGATGAATGACAACCATTGATCTATCGTGGGATCCAAAAGGTCGAGTACGAAAGGTTATATGAAAGGATGTTAATCGTTGTGCATGTTTGAGGCATAGATGAAATTGGAATTGTTGATTATCATTTCCCCAAGACCATTAGATCCATATGAGTATGTTGTCAGAGTGTGAAGGAAAGTCAAGATTGGATGCACTCTAACGAGTGACTCTGATGGTAAAAAAGGGCTATGAATAGATCAGAGTCATTGATCTAGAAGGATGATCAGATGAGGACCATTGAGATAGGTGGCAGTTTCCACATCAGTGCTACATTACTACCACACCGATGGCACGTGTAACAGGAAACCACGTGGTGTTGAGGTGGAATTGTTGGAATAAATCCTCAAAACTTTGGAAGGTCATATCTTTTGATCCAAAGCTTGAAATTGAGGATGGTGACAGTCATTGAATAAAAATAAATTTTGACACCCGATCTATTACACGTCAAAATTACTCAACCGGATAAGTGTCGCATGTTCCTCTAAATTGTCGTAAGTGTCACATATTCCTTACAACTTTCGCAAGTGTCGCAAGTTGGTCAGAAGTGTCGCAAATGATGTTCAGACATACTGCCATGTCAAACGACACTAAGGAGACACTTATAACATCTCATATGCTTGATTTGAAGAAGGAGAACTAGTTTACTGAAGTCAAATAACTCTTGACACGTGAAGAGAGCCCTGAAACAAAGGTTTTGAGGAGGAGCGCTCCCCCATTTCATCCCTAGAAGTGTTGGCGCTCCCCTACAAGGCTTCAGGGAGCGTTATAATGCTCCCCATCCCCCTCTGAAGGAGCGCTTCTCATATTGAAGGCGTTGGCGCTCCCCTAAAGATTACCAGGGAGCGCTACAGTGCTCTAATGCCCCTTCTAAGGGAGCGCTGCCTAATCTGAGGCAGTAGTTGGCTCGTTGAGGAGAATAAGGTGAGGATATTTTGAGATTAGGAGGAAGTTGTGTTCGAATTCTTGGTTTCATCAAGAGATCCCTGATCTAAGGAGAAGGTTCCCAACTTGTTCTAAAGATAACTCAATAGGTTAATATCTTCTTAACATATATAAACAGGCTCTATGATGGTGGAAAGGGGGAAGAACTGAAAATATGAAACTTATGATCTTGGAGGAAACTCATAGTCAGCCAAAGGAGAGTGATCAGTGAAGCTGCTGTAATCCAGTTTGTGGATATTTCAGGCAAGGGTTAGACGAAGAGGACTTGACGAAGTTGTCGCATTCGCATCTACGATTGTAAGTATTGTTGTCGTTATTCTCATCAATATGACACGCTTGGCCTGTTTCTTTCTATTTTGTGTCTAATGTCACATGAACTTATCATTAATTGATAGATCTATTTTCAAGATAATATCAATAAAGTAGGAAGTGGTCGTATCTTGTTTTGTCCACAGAACTCAGCGAGGAGCAAAGGATCGGAGCGCGACTCGGAGCGTGCAAAGACAAATGTCGATAAAAGGTACCTCTGTCATCCTTCCTTCTCATGTGTTAGTTTAGATAGATTTGAAAGGAAGTTAGTGTCCATGTTAAGCATTTTCTGTCTAGAGTTAGGGTCAAGCTCTTAGAGGCGATCTACTTGTCCGCAGGGAGATTTTCCTACAACAGAAACTGGTGACTCCACTGGAAGGATAGCCTCAAATCTAAACTTCTTGTTTGGATTTTTCTCCTCATTGATCTTGTTATATCCCTTGATTGTTTCAGACTTGGTTCACTCCTCTTTTGATTAGTTTCATGAGATGATTTTCTCCTTACCTTATCATACTCAGCATAATTGTCGAATTTGAATTTCAATTTTTGGAATTTTTTGACATTTTTTGGAGTTTTAGACCCTGGCGCCTTTGTCCTAGTGTTAACAGAGTGTCAGCGCTCCCCCATAGATTTTCACAGAGCGCTATAACACTCCTTTCCTTGGGAAATAGAGCTCCAACCCTCTTTGGCTCAAAAAACCTTCCAGAATTGCTTTTACTGGGTTTTGCCTCTGTTGAGTGACCTTGCGAGTCAATATTTCTTCCCTTTCAGCCTTGACATCTATTTTTTTTTTGAGAATAAACATCTTGTTAGTTGGATCTTGTAGCCTTCTTCACTATTTTCATTGAGTTTTTTCCTATTGAGTGAAGTTTGAAACCCATGCACTGTTTTTCTCTCCTCATCAGCTGAGTAAAAACCTTGGTGAAGGTCATCAAAGGCCTACAGACCTCTTCATCTCAATTTCAGTCAAGGTCATTGTTCTTAAACTTTTGCTTTTGGGTGTGAAGTTTGTTTTTCTTTTCTTTGATTGTTTCGTTTCTTTCTCTTTTCATTTTGATTGCTACGAAAGGGTGTATTGTTTGTGTGACTTTTGCTTGTGCTAGTTTGGTTTTCATTCATACAAGAAAAATAATTAGCAAGACGAGCATTGTGTTGTATTGATCATCACTCATACGCAAACAATGAAAGACATATTTATGATTGATTGTGCATATTAGAAGGCATTTAAAAGTTTTTGCATGACATCGGGATTTG
>SNQJ01S0073851.1:37602-48348 GCA_010110895.2 Picea sitchensis | reverse complement strand
CATATCGTGACCGTTGGATTTCCTAACTACAAATGCATACTAATGCATACTAAAGAAACACACTAAGAAACACACTTTTACCTAACGACATATTAGACCAAGTAGATCTTAACTAACTCCTAAGTGTCTAAATATCCTAACATTTACCTCATATCTCACCCAGTTCCCTTTTTACGAAGAGATATTTGACCTCTGGGTGGGGGACGATCACTTTGGTATGATTCTTTAAAATATATGGTCTGAACTTCTTGATGGATTTGTGGAAAATGAAAGATTTTTTTTCCACTAGTGGGTAATTTAGTTCAGCACCTTGTAACCCTATTCTCATGAATGCGATGCGACAATCCTTCCCTTGCTCATCTTTCTGTGTGAGCAATGTTGTAAGAGAATGATTAGATGCAAATGTGTATAGAAAATATTCCTTGGGGAAGTCTAGACTTTGTAAATACGATGCCAATATTATCATGGCCTTGATGTGCTCGAAGGCCTCCTTTTTAATGTATTTCCACTTAAATTAAGCATAATTATTTATCATCTTTTGAAGTGGTTTCATGATTTCGACAAAATCTAGAACAAATCTTCTTACGAAATTGATTTTTCCAAAAAGGGGTTGCATTGAATTTTTTCTATGTGGTGGTGGGATTTGCATGATAGCTTTATTTATTTTAGGGTCTATCAAAATCCCATCTTTATAAATGACATGCCCCAATAAAATTCCTTCTGAAACAACAAAAAATGTTTTCTTGGGATTTAAAGAGATACCATACTTTATGCATATTTTGAATATTTGTTTTGGGTGCTTTAGGTGATAAAATATTTGCTTTGAATAGACCATGACACCATAGAGATAAATCACCACACTTTGAATGCTTATATTGTTGACCCACAAATCTTCTTTGGGCTCAACATGGTGTTTAACACCTTCATCCCTCCACAAACAACCATTTGTGATATGGTTCTGGCCGAATATAGTGGAGGGGGTCATAGTGACCATCGCCTCTACCCTTGAAAGAGTAGCAATTGGATTCCTTCAGAGGGTTTTTATCTAAGTATGTAAATACTTATGAGGAACTAGAGAGTATCAGGTAACAAGGACAAGTTAGTTGGCAACAATCAAGGTCAGTTCAGGGTTGTTGCAATTAGTTGGGTCAATGCTTCCATGGTTAGTTGAGGGATAGTAAGGCCAGATGGATATCAAAGTCATGATTCTCCCTACCCTAATATATCCTATTTGGATATAGAATTGTTTATTAATTGGGTTGGTTTTCATTGATGTCAACCCTTGAATAAATTCTAGTAGTGAATTTTGGTAGCACAAAGGTTTGGGTAATGGACCTAAGTTTGTTTGATGGATAATGGTATGTGTTTTGATATATTTGCAGGAAATACTATTCTAGATGGATAATATATGCCATTCCATTTCTAGTGGTATGTGGAACGTCACATAACTCCTCATGGTTAGAGAGTTATGGCCATGTGAAGTTAGAGAACCCTCATGAATCATCTAGAAGCCCCAAAAGGTCAAAGTAGTCAAAGTAGTTGAAAAAAATAAATTATTTAAATAATCAAGTGAAGTGATGAGTGTACTATAATTCAAAGTGGATACAAAATAAATTATTTAAATAATCAATTGAAGTGATGAGTGTACTATAATTCAAAGTGGATACAAAATAAATTATTTAAATAATCAATTTAATGGATAAATTACTAAGTGGACAAGTGGTTAGAAGTGGTTTAGCCCTAAAATAAGGAAAGTGGGTTAAGATGGTTATAAGGTAATTTAAATAATAAAGTGAAGTGATGAGTGTACTATAAGTCAAAGTAGATACAAAATAAATAATTTAAATAATAAATTTAATGGAGAAATTACTAAGTGGACAAGTGGTTAGAAGTGGGTTAGCCCTAAAATAAGGAAAGTGCTTTAAGATGGTTAGAAGGTAACCCCTTGAGGAAGCTACATGAAAGTATAAATAAGAGGCAAGGGTCTCTCATTTTTAAACACACTTGAGGATATTGAATATCTACAAGTGACTGAGGTAACCAAAGGATATCTAAGCCGAATTTCAGAGGGAAGGTGAAGTAAACAAGGCCGAAATCTAAGGTATGTTATTTACAGGTCATCTCACCATTTTCTCAATAACGTTTTTTCTATAATGATTCAGACCATGAAATTCAGAGGCCATTGAGGAAACATATCTAAGTAGTTGTGATACAAATTTAAGCTTGTGGTTCATTGTATTTTTGGAGATACACACCGTGGAAAATAGGGTTTGTGGTTGGTCCTGAAACTAGTCTAAAACAGGTGTTTTGGGTAAAAATGTCATAACTTATTCATAACAGATCCAAATTTAGTAAGAACAAATGTATTGGTTATAGTACAGTCTGTAGTAATCTGTGTACAATTTTCAGATCCATACAACAATTATTCTGTGCGAGGCATGCTCTACAAGTTCGCTCTCTAGAATAAGTCAGAATTCAATAAGGTATGTCATTTTTTCTATAACTCATTTTTTGAGAGGTTCCAAGTAGTGAAATATGGAGGAATTGCATAAAAGACATTGAAGAACATTATGTGCCATTTTTAGATATTTATTCATTACAGGTACATAGTTATGATTATTTCAAGTTAGGGTTGTTGACTAATCCAAAACTAGTCATGTGAGACTAAAGTAAAGTTTGATGAAAATGTTAGTCTCTTGTTGTTAAAGTTAAGGAATGTTTGTAGGTATGTGATCATATACACCAGGTATATTACAGAGTTACAAATCAGATTTGGATGATGAAATTGATGAGGGATGTTGGTTGAGGTACATGTTGGGTACATGGTTGAGATAAGTATTTGATGAGTTGGCACATACATGAGGTGTATAGTTGATGATGTTGGTAAATCTTGATGAGTCATAGTTTATGTGTATTTGATTCATGATTCATACATATTTGGTGCATGGTTGATGCACTCGTTGATGGTACAGGTTGAGGTACAGGTTGGTGCATGGTTGATGCACTTGTTTATAGTACAAGATGATTACAGTTTGTTTGGTACAGGTTGATGCATGGTTGATGCACTTGTTTATGGTATAGGTTGATTACAGGTTGATTGGTACAAGTTGTTACAGTGGTATATCTCACAATGATAGTATGACAGTGGTTCCATCATTCTAATTCTACATCAGGGTGGTTGGACAGGGCAAGGACAGGTGGTAGTAGCCACCTTCTAGTTGTAGCCAGAGAACATAGGGGGTTGTGGCCTCCTTCTGGTTGTAGCCAGAGAATTGGGGAGTTGGAGCTTCCCTCAGGTTGCATCCTGAGAAACTAGGGGGTTGGAGCCTCCTTCCAATGAATGCAATTCTTCAATACATATAAGAAAAAGAATTATGTGGTTTTCTCCCACTTTGGGTTTCCACGTAAAAACACCTGGGTATTGTGTATGTGTATGATTTCTCATTTGTTCATTGTTTATTTACTCTAAAATTATTGGATGATAATTCTACATTGATATAATAATTGCATTTTATGGTGAAAAAAGCATTAAATTTCTCTATTACCGATTCACCCCCCTTCTCAGTAATCCAACAAGTATAAAAACCATGATCATCACTATGTCCATCATCATCTCAAACGATACCCAAATGGGTTCATCTCGGCCTTGCTCATCTTGTCATGGGACCATGCTCTTTTCCCCTCAGTGGAGGCCTTCTCAGAGTAATTTTTGAGTTCTAAAACCCTCTCACATCATAGTGACTCATGTCAAGTTTGATCAGTTCATATTTGATGAGATAAGCACACAGTTTGCAAAAACTTTATCACTGGCCCCTTTCGCATGTCACTAGGAGGGTCCCGTGCAAATGGGGTCCTTTTGAAAAAAATAAAATGAAGTCTGGTCACATTTTGGGAAACAAAATTCTTCCATCTTGTAGGGATCAGGAAAAAATTTCCAACTAGCTATCATGAATCCGATTCCGAGTCTGTATGACTCCCCTACGGAGGACGAAAAGTTTGCATCATTCGAATGGCTAAAACCAACAACTGTGACTTCCTGGTCTATTTATATTCAGATTTTTGTTTTAAAAGGAAAATAAAAAATAAGTATGGTGAAGGGAAGTGTGATACCTTTCCAACAGTATATCCTATACTTGGTTTCAACCCCCAGTTGGTGAGAACGAGCCTTTTCAAGTTCATGACCACTTTTGGACACCAGATTGGTTGCACCTGTTTGGGGTTAAGACATTGTTGTTAAGGGGTTTTAAATCAAGATTTCAGAAACTCCACACTACTGTTGACTCATATATCTTTCCAACGACTGCTAATTTTCCACATTCTAACCTTGGATGGCTCACCTGTCACAAGTGTGTCAACTATTTCAGGAAAAGGGGGCCAACCAACTTGCATAATGGGGTTTCATGACAGATAAAATAATCATTAATGGCCCTGACACACAAATATATGGCCATATCATCGAAGTACATGTAGATACCTTTCTGACGGTATTTTGTTTTCCTCGATTGGATATTGTATGGCGATGTAGCGCCTTTCGCAAGATTGGGTGTCCTGTGAGCCCACCAGCAAGTCAAGGCCTTTAAGCGGTCACTGTTCCGGGCCAAAATTGAGGGGTGATGTGGCATCATGTCAGATTGTTGACCACATATTCTTGACGAGCTCATCAAGACCTTTCCAACTATGTGCTATGTGTCCAATTCCATCCCCATCTCATCTGGCAATATTTTTTGGCTAAGTCAATAAGGTCATGGTCAAAAGTCAAGTCAAATTCAAACGTTGACTTGACACAATTTTCGAGGGAAATATTAAAAAATAATGGAAAATCAAAAAATCAAAAAAAAGGGGAAAGGTGACATGCATCCCTCATGCAAAAAATTGGAAATTATTATTATTTTTTTAAATAAAAAATACAAAACGCTCCCTCTCTCCTCTCTCAAGTCATTTTGTCATTTTAGCCAAGGGGGGAGGTGGCTTTGCAACTGAGGTCTTCAATGGAAGATAAGGGGTTCCAGAAAATAGCTTCAGATTTTCCGTGGAAGCATTCCAAGCCATACTCCATCCCCAAGTATAGGGTACAGGTACCCGACCTCATTACCTCCTCAACCTATGATATTTTGCTTAGAAATGTCAAATTTGGTTATGGTTGTGGTGATTTTGTTCATGGTTTAGAATTGAATATTGATGGGTTCAGTCAATCTGTTGGTTCATACATTAGTGTGCTAGTTTTTATTCTTTCCCAGGGATTTTACTGGGAAAATATGTAAGGGAGAGGGGATTTGAACCCCTCTTGGGCGCCAGGCCCAATCCTCTAGGGCTCCCTTAAATCTTTATAAAATTTTGAGTTTTGTTGAATATTCTAGCCTATGCATGCTAAAATTGAAGCCAGGGGGTTTGAAACCCCAAAATCCCCTCTTTTCCCTCCTCAAATGCTCGTATTTCTAGATAAAAATAAAATAAAAATGAGGGGAGGGGGTTTGAACTCAATACCTCCCACTCCCAAACTATTGAGAAAAAACCCACTTATACCAAAAATTAAAAAAAAAAATCAAATCTTTGAAATTTGGAGTGGTCGACCAATCATTGGCCACCACTTGCAAATCCACCTCCTCTCAACTCTACTCATGGCCTCACCTCCTTCAACCTACCCTCCACCTCACAACCCTGCACTCTGCCAAACACCATCACTCATCCCATTCCTCCATACCCCGTGTGCACGCCCTCCTCCATTCCCTCCTCCATGCCTCCATCTGCGTGATTATTCCACCTCCTCTCCCCTTATTCCTCCTCCCTGTGGCATCCCTCCACCATACTTCCCTACGCACAAAAATCCCCTCCTCCACTCCTTTCCCTCCCCCTGCGCGTAGTCTTGACCACCTCCCTCCCCTGCGGGCTCACTCCACCACCTCTTCATTCCTTCCACCCTCCTCAATCCCCATAAACCCCCGCTCCAAAACCACCATCACTCCCTCCACCTCTTGGTTGACCTATGATATGTTGGGAGGGGGTTCCGATATGGTCGTATGGGTGACCAGAGGCATCGGGGTAGGGGGTTTAAAATTGTTTTTAATTAATTTTTTATTTTTTATTTTTTATATATTGTTAAAATTTGTTTTAAATTTTAAATTTTTATTTTAGTTTTATTTTATATATATTATATATATAAATAAAATCAATATTAAAAAAAAAAATGTTTGTTAATTTGTGCGGGACTTGTTGGCTACGCGATTAACCTGTGGCTTGAGAAACCACGACTCAGGGGCATCTAAGCCGTCAAAATCACCCCGAGATCGCACCCGGCCTGAGCCACACCAACCCTTAACATGGTTGGATTTTTTGTCCCCGTAGGTTTCAAACCGGTGACTTTAAAATCACAGAGTGGCTTAACAACACACTCCGTCATCGACTGTCCTACACCTCGGGGACCAATATTAAATAAATTAAATAAAACTAAAAATTTAAATAAATTTTATGTATATATTTAAGCTATATAATAAAAAATTTAATTCCCCCCCCCCGTAGGGTCACTGGGATTTTTAATACCATAACCTCACCATCGGGAGGTGAAATTTCACCCCTAAATAGTCAAAACGACTGGGGTGAAGTCAAGAATGCATCCATGGCATTCACCTCCTCAAATTCAGCCCATAATTTCAGTGGTGCATCCCAGAGTGACATGGACTCGTTATTGGCCCAAAAACATGTGTGAGAGGGAGGCCTAATTGGGGGCCTCCGAGGCCAAATTGGGCCAAACGAGGAAAACCCATTTCAGCTACAGGTATGCAGGCTTGTATCCGCCTATCAATTCTATTGTCCATCCCATAATTTTTTCACATTTGCACCTTTTTCCCTGATTAGTCTTCCGACCAATTCGTTCCCGCATACCTTTCTGGGGCCATATCTTGCTCATCCAGAGTCATGTTTGCGCCAAACTAAAGGCAATGAAAAGGTAGAGAACATAGATACAAAATGAGAACAAGAAAAATTATTTTTTTGGCTATTTGGTATAAGGGAAAAGCCTCCCAATTTTCAATCCCATGGGGTCCCTTCACCTAAACAAGCTTAAATCGAAGCCATGCTTCGGTCAGCTCACACGGAAACTTATAGGAATAAAAGGGGGGGTATAATCAGCTCTGAAAATTTCCTGAGCAACAATCATTTCCTTACATAAAACGACCAAATCCCAAAGGCCCCTTTCCCTCCTAATTGGGGCTTCATCCCAGTGAATCTGGTGGCCATGGATGACCGAGAACTCTCCTAGTTCACTTCATATACAACTGAAAAACATGGAAGTAGTCAAAGAGTCTTTGGGATGACACAAATCCCAAGGAAAATGATGATGTAGCATACTAATTTTAGTCATTTTATAAAAATAACCTTTTTGTAATAGTTTGATCTCAAAGGATTTACTTTGGCTTCTAAAAAATTGTAATTAAAGGGTCAAATCAAATATGATTTGATTCCCTTTGGATAAGATCCCTTTTGGATAAGTTTAATTTTTGATTAAAAACAAAAAAAAAAACTTTAAGGGTTAGTCCACTTGTCACTTTTCCAAAAGTGACAAGTGTCTTGTGACCTAACCCAAGCCTTCACCTCTCCTTTATAAATAAGAGGGATGTCATTGTACAAAGGGGAGGATGAATATAGTACCAAAACACTACTAAAATTTTCCAAAGCTCTTTGTGTGTGTGAAACTTGTTAAATTTTGGTTGTTGGGCATTTCACTTGTTGGTTAAGGGTTGAGGGATAGTAGTAAGTACTTGTTATGTTAGCTATCTCCAAGAGGGATTGGTTATCTAGGTGTTTGTTGTTGCTTCCTTGGGTTTAAATTACTTGCTTTCATTTACTAATAGCCTTGTTTAACTTGTTTGACATGTTGTAGTGTAGATTTATTGAATTATTCAGTTGTTTTCAGCCTTATTTAGTGGCCAGGAGTCCTAGGGCCTCTTAGGAAAGCCTTTAAATAATCCCCTTAGCTGGTTGTTTGTACTTTCTTGCTTCTTTATTTTTCATGTAAATTTCTATTGTGATTTTCTGCTATTAACCTTGTTGTCCCAAATAGGAAAATTGACCATTTTGTTCAATTTCCCCCCCAGGGAAAAGTATCTTAGTGGGATTTAATTTATCTTTTCTATGTAAAATTCCTCCCTCGGGACAAACATCTTAGTGGAATGTTATTTATCTTTTATGTGTAAATTTTTGTTTCATTTATTTCATATATAATCACTAAAATTTTGTTGTTTGCCGGCAAGGATATAATCTAGACACCTACTTCGATTCTCCTAGGTGGTTGGGGACCATCTAAATACCTTTTTGAGGAAAAGGGGCCAGCAGGACAATGAATAAAAAACATCATATATAATCGGTAAATCCACCCAATCACTTTCATTTTCACCTTAAATTCACTTGCACTCATTCTAAAAGTTTTTGCACATGTACCCATGTCGATATGTTTTGCTTGTGTAGATAGTTTGAGTAGTTTTCTTATAAATTTATGTTTATAAAATCTGATTTTTACCTTCGTAAATATTCATCATTGTTTTGAATTTCAATAAGTAAACTTCCAATCCCCATACAAGGAAACAGTGGGGGATTTCATGCATATGGCAGTCGTGCCGCTCACAAAGATCCTCAAACCATTCCCTTGGGTTGAATGGTATATTTGTTTGCTTGTAATTAGTTGATTTTATCATTCTTCATTGTATATTTTCTCATACACTAATCTATAGGTTGCTTCCCCTAAAGGGGGCATGCAAAAACCAACATGCTAAAAACACTCAGAAAACCACAAAACACTTGAAAACAAAGCAGGGGTTCGCCCAATACACATTCAAAACAAAACTTTTACTATTTGGCTATATGTGTGCACATGGTATTTAGCCGTGATGTATATTTCACATACCTATTTATTCATTTTTTGTATAAATATTTAGATAGATTTCAATTTATTGACCATGAGGCACGCTTGCAAAAGCGAGATGTGATCTCGCCACATGGATGGCCTAGCCTTTATTTCAAGCAATTTCAATTTCATGGAATACTAAGTGTCAAAGTGAGGGAGTCTTCATCGGGATCCCTTAGAAGTTGTCTAGTTAGTATAAATTGAGTGGTCTTTCCTTAGTACCACACGATCAAGGAGTTGAATAGCTCAGTTTGGTTGGGATACTACACCGCTTGGGTAAGCTCAGCTAAAACTCCCTTTAGGGGGGTCTTGGGCCTCTTCCTTCTTGTAGGTATCCTTCTTCCATCCAAGCAGATTTAAGAGCTTGAAAGCGCGAGTGACGAGAAGCGACTAATCCCTGCTTCTCTGAACTACATGGGGTGGTCTTCAACCTAACCATTATGGTATGCTAATATTACTCTCCTTATACTGGTTGTCACAATTCTGGGATAATAGGTGTTTTCCTGATCGAGATAACCTTTAAAATGGTTTGGTGGCCAATGCATGTGTTAATAAATTGAAAATTCACAAATAAAATACATTTTAAAGTCAAACATTTTATCATTCCACCCTTCATCCACGAACATAAATTGCAGCTATAAATACTCTCCTAAACATAGCTATCACAATTCATAAAAAATGTTGTCCATCGATTTACAACCCCCCTTTTGATTTGTAAATTTTCTGGGATCACTCCCTAGGTCACCCCGAGGAGTACCAAGTCATTTTGGGCTTGTTTCCCTACCTTAAAATCTTTGAACAACTAGTTGTTCACAATTTATAGTCATTTGAAAAAACTTGGTTGTAGCTTTTAAACTCACTTTTCTCCCTTATTTTTCACCTTTTTCACTTAAGGAATCTAATGGTCTATTTTCAAGGACCCTAGTTTACCCCGAGAACCCATTATGGGCCATTTTCCAAGGCTTTAAGGGAGAAAACAACTCGGTGTTCTCTTTGTTTATTTTTCTTTCTTGAAAATCAGTGAACATATTTTCATCCCATTGTCCATAATTTTCACCCCCCAGGCCATTTTGGCCATCTAGGAAGCTTATGGAGGACAACACCCAGGGTGGGTGGTCCTAAGAAATACTTCTCGTAAATATTTCACCTCTCCTTTTTCCTCTTCTTTACTTCCTCAGGTGAAGGACCATCTGAGGTGAAGGTAGTCTTTTCCTCGTGTTGAGCTATCAAAGAGGATATAACAGGATTCACAACCAGATAGGTTGGATCTTTCCCAACAGACATATTTTGCTTATAACACGTCCCTTTTCTGGAAACCATACTGGGGAACTTGAAAATATCTTTAGTTTCTCTTGTATCCCAAACTTGTACTGAGCATTGGACCCAAATTCTTTGGGGTCATTTTCCCACTTGTTGACATAATTTTGTGGAAAGGTCTTTCAGTGATCCTTTGGATTTTCTTTGGTACTTGTTATATTCCAGTTCCCTTGCAATTTCATTGCAAATGGGAGTCATAAATACCATCGCGTTTTCCTTTCCTATTGCCTTGTCATTTTTCTGTCCCACTTGTTCGAACTCGCGTGAGAAGTTATTGTTGGAAGATTGGTTGTTGTCATTGATGTCAACCCTATTCATGGGTTTTGGACCTCAATATTGATGAAGGTATTTGGATATGAAGGAAAATGCACATGGAGATACAACACCCATGGATGGATAATATACATCATGTTGTTTTTGGTGGTATGTGACACATCACGTGGATCCTCATGGTTGAGGAGAAATGAATTTTTGAAGATGACAAAATGAATTGAAGAAGGAAGTACATGTAGGCCCTAAAGACAAGTAAAGAA
>SNQJ01S0073851.1:23125-37592 GCA_010110895.2 Picea sitchensis | reverse complement strand
TTATGGGTAGCGGCCGTGGGAGGGGTAGGGGGTAAAGGGAGATGTTTTGGAGCGAATCACTCCCCGTCCCTTCTTTTAATTGTTTAAACATTCTTTTTTTTCAATTATGTGTTTTAAATTTTTATTTTTTTTTAAGTTTTGTTTTTAATAGTTTTTAATATATATATATATATATATATATATTCCCGTGGAAAAAAGCAAGTAATTTTTTTTCATAAAAGACAAAATTACAATAGTAAATGTTGTAGCATTTATGTTGGCTTGTCTTGTCTCATAAAGTTGTGTTGGAGTTTTGCTCCATTCTAACACTGATCATGCTCACCATATAGGTTCATAGTGTTTTCAGGTTTTTTCATCAAAAAGAGTTGTGTATAGTCCTTCCACGTAAGGGAGCAAAAATATAAAACTTGAAAGAGCAGTTGTAAAGTCTTTCATCAAAAAGAGATATAAACATAGGCCTGTGGAGTTGAAAAAGTAAAAACATTATTCAGAGAGAGGGCCTAGAGATGCAAAGAAGTTCTGAGGAGTCGAACGTGTTCTCTTCCCAGACTTTCCAGCAGCCTTGGTCCAGGTCCAATCCAGCCTTTAAGAGGTTGTCCACTTCTTGGTTCCATCTCCTGTAGACATGCATGAAAGTGACATGAGTGAAAGAAGAAAGAATGTGTCTAATGTCCTCTAGTACTAGTTGAAGCGTGAATGTGTGCAGTGTTTGACTTTCGTTTATGCAATTTATCGCCGAAGTGGAGTCTCCAAAAATGTTTATGTGGGATAAACCTTTTTCCTTAGCCAGGGTGAGGAGAAGCTTTACCACCCATAACTCACTGAGAATGTTGGTNACTTCACCTTTCCTCATAAAGGTGTTGAAGTTTTCATTAGGAGGGAACCAAAATACCGAGAGCAGGTTGTACCTGCTTCCAATGACACAAAACATGTGTCTTTTCAAGACATAGGGATGGGTACGTATACTGTGTTATCTAAAGAAGGTGTGAATGTCCCTCCTTGTGAGTTGGAAGAAATGATGTGGAGCATGGATTTTGATGGTGCTAAATCCAAGCACGGATCTGGGGGTGTGGTCCTTTTGTGTGATCCCAAGGGAAAGGAAATCCCTTTCTCTTTTATATTAGAATTTCCTAAAACTAATAACATGGCTGAATATGTAGTGTTAGTTCAAGGCCTCCAAAAGGCCTTAAAATTAGGAATTCTCCATTTGTTGGTGAGTGGGGATTCTGAGTTGGTTGTGAATAAAATCAGAGATAAATATGAAGTTCATAACCCTCACCTCAAACAATACCACCGAAATTTAAGGAATGTATTGAGAAGTTCTTCTATTTCAAAATTCAAGTTGTACCTAGGACCTCAAACCACATAGCTAATACTTTGGCCTTGGTTGGTTCATGATTCACTTCCGATGTCGTAAGGTCTATCGAAGATATAGAAGTCCAAGTTTTACATAGAACTGCGTTACTTGATAATGTTGAGTCTTGGCAAGTTTTTGATACTAACGAAAAAATATGTAGGTTCCTTCAAAATAAGGAGGAATTTGAAGATTTACATATCAACATTGAGTTGGAAGAGGAGACCGGGGACATAATCCAATTGAATACAAATAAACTTCCCCCTGGTTTGTCCATACTAGAATCCATGTTTGATTCCAATGATTCCACTACCTCTGCACCTAGTATTGATTGTCAATCTATTAGGAAGGTGCAAGAAACCATCCCTATAAACCTGGAAAATGAGAAAGATCGAAAACTGGTTTATATAGGGTCACAATGTTCTCCTTCTAAGATCACTCAATTCATGGAAGTCTTGATAGAGTTCAAGTATTTTTTTTCCTGGTCTTATGAGGATCTCAAGGTTTTTGATATGCAGAAGATAGTCCATGCCATACCCATAATCCCTGATTCGAAACCTTACATGCAGAGGTAAAGAAAGAACAACCCTACTTTAGAATGAACAATTAAAGTTGAGTTAGACAAGATGGAAGCATCCAGGGTCATATACCATGTCTGTTACTCACAATGGGTATCTAATTTGGTTCTCATTAGGAAGAAAACTAGTGATATTTGTTTGTGTGTCGACTTTCAACCTTTGAATATGGTGTCCCTAAAAGACAACTACCCGATCCCACCAATGGAGGATATCCTCCAACAAGTCTTTGGGGCTTATATGATGGCCCTTTTAGATGGTTTCTTAGGTTACATTCAGATATCCCTCAATCCTTCTCGTAGTCACAAAACCACCTTCACTACCTATTAGGTCACATATGAATATAACAATATGCCATTTGGCTTGATTAATGTCAGGAACACCTTTCAACGTGTCATGGCCATTGCATTCAAAGGATTATTGGGTAAGATGATCATTGTCTACTTCGATGACCTCACGGTATTTTCCAAAGAACGAAGTAGTCATTTTGACCACCTTAGGTAAGTTCTTCTTAGATGTTGTAAGTTTTCCATATCCTTAATTCCTAGGAACACCATTTTCGGTGTTATGGAGGGAAAATTTTTGGGTCACATCGTCTCTCGAGAAGATGTCAAAGTTGATCCTGAGAGAGTGGTAGAAATACAACATCTTCCCTTACATACTAATAAAAAAATAAATGCAATCTTTCTTTGGAAAGATAAACTTTTTGAGACACTTCATTCCAGATTTTGCTCAAGTAGTCAAACCTCTAAATCAACTTATGAAGAAGGACATTCAGTTCAAATGGGACCCCCCTACCCATCAATATTTTGAGTCCATTAAGAAATACATTGCTTATTCCCCTCTGTTAATCAATCCTAATCCCTCTAAGGACTTTTCCATGTACATTAATTCATCAGAGGAGACAATTTCGACAATCTTATTGCAAAAAGATCATGAGGAAAATATTAGGCCATTCGCCTTCGTAAACCATAATTTGAATACACACCATGTGAACTATTCTCCACTGGAGAAACATGGTTATTATTTGTATAAATCCTTGGATAAATTACGACAATACATCCAAGGCCACAAAGTTTAGGTTTTTGTGCCTACATATCTCTTAGTCACTGCCTTGAATCAAACTGAAATGCATAGTAAGTGGTCCAAATGGTTCATGTGCATGCAATAATATGACTTGGACATTAAAACGACAAAAACCATAAGGGGGACAGGGATGGATGAATTGCTAACCCAATCCCACGCCTCAGTCTTAGTTGAACCACCTCAAGTAGATGACTTGATTGCTTTCGAAGAATTGGTTAATTTAACTGTGTTAGCCTCACAACCATGGTATATACCTATCGTGTATTTTCTGATCAATGGAATTTTCCCACAAGATATGGATACTAAAGCCAAACTAACACTTTTTTTACAAGTTGTTCGGTATGTTTTACAAGATCAAATCCTTTGTCGAAGAAACATTGATGGAGTTTTGTCACGATGCTTGAATCATTTTCAAGCCCAAATGACATTTGAACAATGCCATTTAGGGGCTTGTGGAGGTCACTTTTCATTCAAAACCACTGCAGCAAAAGTTTTATATGCATGTTACTTTTGGCCTTCACTCCACCAAGATGATGCCCATTTACTGGTTCAAAAATGCAAAGCTTTCCAACGCTTCTATGGAAATCAAAAGTTAGTTGCCTTACCTTCTAGGCCTATTGAAATCCAAGTCCCTTTCACAAGATGGGGCATGGAATTTATTGGTCTAGTTTCACCACCTTTCAGCGCTAGTCACATATTCATCTTAACAACTACTGACTAATTTACAAAGTGGGCTAAAGCAATTTCCCTTAGTAACGCTATGAGTCAACAGGTGGTAGAAATCATTGAGTGTAACATTTTATCCCGTTTTGGAACCCCTGCTGAGATACCAACTGATAATGGATTATTTTTCATGTTCGATGTCATGCTTCACCTTGGTGTCATGTATGGCATCCAACTTTTTCGATCTTCCACCTATTACCCCTAGGGTAATGGATTGGTCGAATCCAAAAATAAAAATCTGATTTAGATCCTTAAAAGAACGGTCAAAGATAACAAACGTGATTGGAACACAAAGTTAAACTTTTCTTTATGGGATGATTGTATAACCCCTAAGACAACAACGAGTCAAATTCCTTACACTTTGGTGTATGGAGACCCTGTTGTCCTTCCTGTTCACTTACAAATTCCATCCTTGAGGTTGGCTATTGTTGAGGCATAATATGATTTCCAGCCTTTACAACATCATTTAGACACACTCATCGAACTAGAAGAGGTAAGAAAAGATGCATTTCAATGCCTCCAAAAGAAGCAAGACATTGTTAAACGATCCTTCGATAAAAGAGACACAATGGTAAATTACAAAGTAGGAGATGATGTGCCACTATGGGACAAAGCACATGAGGCCCCATCCAAACATTGCAAGTTTGATTCTTTATGGTTAGGTCCTTACAAAATCTACGAGGTTTTAGGGACAAATGCTTTCAGATTAAAAACCTTGGATGGCGAACCACTTCAATTCCCTGTGAATGGTCATCACCTAAATTTATTTTACTCCTGAGGGACCTCATCATCCTGTACATAAGTCACCACTTATTCATTTTTTGTTTGTAGATTTGTTGTTGCTGATTTATGCTTGATATATCTCCTTGATTTCAATTTGGAACCTTTTTTCCTGTTTGGTTTCAATTTTGGGTGTAAGCGCCTTTTGAATTTTTTCCTCGATTTTTGCTCTTTTTATTTTTTATGTTGTAGGCTTCCCTCTTCTTCTTAGTTGTTGGTATGAGAAGGGTATTGTCCTTGTTATTATATGGATGTTTGAAAAGAATACACCCTTAGGAACCCTTTTATCATGTTTGGTGTTGGGTTTGTGTTTTGATTGTTTTATTGCGATGATCAAATCCTTTTTGCATGCGATATTACATATGATATGATCTCATTTAGCCATTTTAAAGGTAATATCAAGATTTATACATCAATTTTCCACGGAATCGCACAAGGTATGTGTAATCATCATTTTGCAATGGTTTTATGATTAATTCATCTTCATTTGAATGGTTACATTGATCTAAAGTTTCTTGTTTTCTTGCAACATGTCAAAAATGTGATTCGACCTTCCATCCAGACCTTCATTCGAACCTTCATCTGGCATTGTTCCAGGAAATGAACTTAGATCTTAATTTATGGGAAGAGGAAGTTGAATCATAAAAATACGGCACATGGGTTTTGTGCCCAATATGCCCAATTAGGTCCTTCATGGGCCATTTCCTAAAATTGTAAACAGATTGAGAGTAGTTCATGGTCCTCGATCCGGCCCTCCAATATTCCAATACCCCATCCGACACTCCATCTAGCACCCCATCCGACACTACATATGGAACTCCATTCGACACTAGGAGCGTAGAGAAGTTGGTGATCTTCATATCTCAGGGCACCGTTATGAAATTTGAGCACATGGTTTTTTTTCCCTTAGGATCCCTCTTTCTCAGTGTCCTACTAGAATTTTCTTCCATCCATTGAAGATGCACGAGATCCATGACCTATTTACTCACTTTGTTTCAAGCATTTAATGAAGATTCCTCAACAGAATTTGATTTTTAATGATGTAACTAATTTTGTTATGCACATACTATTCTAAGAGGATCAGAGGTCGACCTCTCAGCTCTGTAAACACATTATAAATACATGTTTTCCATGCCAGGAAGAAAAATGGATTTTTATACATACACACATAATTTATTTTGATTTTGTTGTAAAACTATGTTTTCATGATTAATATCAATGCCATGTTAATTCTGTAACTACATCTTGTTGTTGAAGGGTAGCCACGACCTGCTGGGGCGGGCACCAGTGGTCTGAGTGACTATATAGATAGATATCTTGTGTGTTTTATTTGCTTAGTTAGAATTTTTACCTATTTCCCTGTTGTATGCATTTTTTAGTTTTATTTATTGTACATGTTAATTGTAATTTGCTTGTCTAATTCATCTTTCTTTAAAATTGCAGATTGCTTATAGGATTTGGTTATTTGTCACGTTGTGTTTCTTATTTCTTAACAATTTCCCTGCATGCTACTAACTTAGATGATGTATTGAAGTTTTAAATTATCTTATGCAAATTAAAACAGAGTATTATGTGAATAGAGGATTAGTGTAAACAGAGTTTTAATTTAAGATCGTTTGCAAGCTTCAATGGATTAATAGTTGCAAGTTTTATTAGTTGTAAACAAGCTAAATTTAATTATCAGTTAAGTTATGTTTTCATAAATATATTTGGTTCATTTATCTTGCTTTAGTACGATAGGATAGGAATAGATTTTGTAGTTATGTTTTGTTACAACATTCTAGTTTTGAAATCTGAGTTGTAATGATAGAATTAGTTTAGTTTAGATTATAAAATCTCAGTTGTGGATTTGAATTGAAATTTTAATTAGAATAGTGGATTTGAATTAAGATTTTTAATCATGAGTTCATGAGTTTGTAAATTTACTTGAATCATTTTTGAGTTTGTAGATTTCTATACGGAGTATTTTCAATGTTATTTTAGTTACGAATTAGAATTAGAATTTCTAATTAGTGTTAGTTATGGGTTTGTGGATTTGCTTGAATTAATGTTTATTCTATATAGAATAGAAATGGTTATGAGTTATTTTTAAGAATAGAGTTCACTTGTCAAAATAGTATTGATAGGTTAGTTGTTTACTTGCTTATTTGCTCAAGGATAAATAGCATACTTGTTGTTGCTTACTCAAAAAATTGAATAGATTAACTAGATTTAAAATAGATTGCTATTTTCTTATTTAGAAATAGTCTAACAATTCCTTGTTTGAAGTTTCTTAGGGTAAATAGTTCAGAATTCTAGAATTTCTTAAATCTCTTCATTATTTGAGTTTATTGGCATTAGAGTAGATTAGGCTAGGCTAGGCTAGATTAGAGCTCTAGACCTGCACATACAATGTTAACACCTTGAAGCTTATGAGCCCCAGGTTGACAATTTAATGTCAAAATAGGTCGCATATATTTTACTCGACATTTTTGGCGTCGTTGTCGGGGAGGTGCTAAAGGGATTAGAGCTTAGGTAGGTAGGTTGATTTTAATTACACAACAAGGGGGAGGAAAAAATTTAAGACAAGAGGTAAGAACCTGCGCATCCATTTTAATGGGTCACTCCAAAGCCTTGTTGTTCCCTTTCCACAAGAGTGTTTATTTCTTCTACAAGTTTGCTTACTTTTATTAGTTTGTTTACTTTTCTCAGTTTGTTTACTTTCCTACAATTTATTGTCCCGCAAGTGTGCTTTCTTTCCTACAATTGTGTTTTTTTTTTAAGAGCTAACTCTTGTGAAAAGATAACTTGGTGATAGCGAGGTCTAAAGTAGCACGAGGAGTTCAAGTTTTCTTTAAGTAGTATGCTTTAAGTTTTTCAATTTATTTCATTTTATTTTTTTCAATAGCATTGAATTTCAGTATTATTTCATTGGGTGTTGTTTGTTATCCAGTTTGTTTATTTTTCTTAGTGTGTTTACTTTTTTTTGCAAATTACTTTCCTACAATTTAATTTTATGCAAGTGTGTGTGTGTGTGTGTGTGTGTTTTTCTATAAGTTTGGGTGTGTTTACTTTCCACAATTTAATGTAGGAATGAATGTGAGTTTGATTTCTTTATTGCCAGCATGTTTTCTTTCATACAAATGTGTGTTTGATTTATCAAAATATGTTTTTGTGGTAGGTATTCTTGATTAGAATCATCAAAAACACATATAAAATTTTGGGTGTTGTAAGAACCCCAGACACTGATCTTTGTGTGAACCAAGTTTATCAAACGACAAGATGAACTCATAAGAAACTATTGTCTTGATGGAACTTTCTCAAATCCTAGCAGCAATCAGTGTTTTTTCTTTTCAGGAAGAACGCATTTTGGCAGTAGCCAAAAGTGTATCTACCTCTCTGGAAATATTATAAGAATCAAAGTCCTATGAGATACAAAATGATTTTCCTTTCCAAACTGCAAAGGAAGATGAAAAATTATGGACTACATCCGGTGGAGAGAAATCACTAAGACCTGAGATTGAGGAGTTCTCAACATCCATCTCAGCAGATCCTTCATGTACTTCATAAATCAATCATCTAGAAGAAGAGGATCTGCATAGCATGATGAAGGAGAGAGGAGAGCATAGAAATTATTGTTCATGAACATCAAGATTACATTGAAATTTGGTTTCAAGAGATCATCAGGCCACAATACTATTCTCTTCTTCAACACCTTCTGATTCCAAAACAAGTAGGTTGATTTGTTCTTCATATCTAGGTAATCACTGCGGTAAATTTTTCATATGTGGATATGGGTATGTATTTTATCTTGCTTCGCACATGGTTACATTGGAAAAGTTCTTACACTTGAATACATATTTTCCTTTCTTTTTAGGTATGGTAGGATAATAAATAAAAGTTGCATGTTGTTAGTTTAGCTTAAAGTCTAATGCAGCCTCATTTTACATTTTCTTTTTAATAAAAGAACTATGAGACACATGTGCATGTGACTTGATCTCATTAATCTCATCAGTTTTTGATATTTAGAGTGTGGTTTTTGACAAACAATTTTAGAAACTTTTTGCAGGTATTCATCTAACAACAAGTGGACAACTCCAAGGATACAAAAAGGGAAGTATTTTCCTTCAAAAAATATATTTCTATATTTGAACCTTGTTGTTTTCTTAAGCATTAATTGAATAATGAATTTTTATTGCCTATTGTGAATTAGCCATATTTTTGCAAGATTTATATCTTCCTTTTTCTCAAGGAATATTTAATGGTAGTTGCTCTTAGCCTCCACCACTAGAGGATAAAAGGAAGTGACACCTTGTCTATGAAACCTAGAGGTTACTCATACAATTTTCCCAAGAACCCTGAGTAGGTGAGTAAGTATCTTTATGAAAGAGTAGCAAGAAGGTATGATTAGCGGTTAGCCATGGAAACATCACTATAACTTAAAAAAAAGAAAAGTGAGTCGAGCCTGAAGATACCTTTTTGTTCTTTTCCAATGGTACCATCCTCTACACACTAAAATTGCTTGATTATACCATATATTTGTATAGGCTACGTCCTCTTAAGTACCCCTTACATCAGGACAATCTATCAAGAATACATAAAAAAGAGTCATCCTCTAACATAAATACCATCCCAGTCTTAAATAAAATTTTCAGAGTTGTCTCCCCATCTTCTTTCCAAAAAGAAATCTTTATATAAAAATCTTAAAAGGTGGTGGACCAATCTTTGTTGTAAAAGGGTGTAAGAGGCTAACCTGCTAGGATACTGAACAGGTATGCTGACAGTGGGTACCAACTTGTGGTATGACTAGGTAAACCCGTCGAAGTATTGAACAGGATTGTTGGAAAAAGGGCATTCTACCTAGAGAGGGTGATAATCTGACAAACAATAAACAAAATTCCTAAATCTTAAAACTTGTCCTGATGCACGACATTACTTGTAGACAAAGTTGAAAAGAAGTATTCATGGTTAAGTAAAGGTCAATGAACTCCATAAATCTTCCATTAGGAACTAACTTTAAGACTATCCTCAGGCTCTCTTGACTACCTCTTCTTAACTATATGTAGGATGTTTTGTCCTACAGGTGCGGCCATATTTTAACTTTCTTGTCAGACTAATGTGTGAAATTTATCTCTACTCTTGGCAAGCTGTAAATATTAGGCTATTGGGAGAATTGATTGGTTTCCTATATTTTTTATTGTGAGGTGTCACAATACTTAGGAGTGGGGGAGGGGTTTCCTAAGATGAAAAATGATAAACATTGCCCATCTATATTATAATCCATGAGAAGAGGAAATAGAATCTCTGTAAAAAATATGTTATATTTTTTTATGATATTCTGGGCTATTATATCAGCAGTTTTTTTTATTAAAATGCTAAACTTTATACTTCTAACATAATTTATGTGTATAATTAATAAGCATGTTGTGCATTATACTTTACAGTTTTTCTTCATCTATGTTTTGCAAGGGAAGACTTCTTACACTCAAATGATCCATGTAATAGTTGCAGATCGATAAAAAAGGAAACTTGATCAAATATGAACTTATCACACCAAGTATTCCTCACAAAAACAATGTTACTCCTTCCTTCCAGATGCCTACACCATCTTCTAAAATTGATATGCCTTCTTCATCTTGTTAGCACTCTGTAAAATATGTCTGGCTGAATAGACAAATGACAAAGGCAACTATTTCAACCAGCTTTAGAGTTGAGGCACTAGCCTACTCAACTCATAGAGGGCTCTCTCGTGTCACTTGATATATCTATGGCAATTGGTAGCTAGATTTGGTTTGTTTTGGGGGGGTTTATAAAGTTTGTTGGCCAAGAAGAGGAGAGACACATAGGGCTATGGAGTCAAAATTACGAAATTGAATGAAAACAATGATCAGTCGATAGAACTCTCCAGAGGATAAAGGCTAAATGAGGCAATGAATCTGAGTTGTAACTTAAAATAAATCAGAGTGGTTAGACGAAAGAGGAAACAAATAACTACATTAGAGCATTACGGAAATGAATTATGAATTAGCTAAGAAGAAACATACACAGTTTAAAGTGCTTAAGCCAAGAGCATCACAAGACGAATTCTGGGCCTTTAACTCTCCAATTTAAACAGAAGACAGTGTAAATGGAATTAAAGAAACACAGTAAATACATACAATGAGGGAAGACAAAATGCATATCATAGCCATTAGAATCTTTTCATAATCAGTTCAAAATACTTTTGCATATGTATTCAATTCAGTCTTAGAAAAATTACAATAAAGTCCAAAACCACCAAAATTGTGCCCTTGCACTTCTACCCATCATTAATACACTCAGAACCTCTAATACTTATACAATTCGAGTTCCTTTGGTGTGTAACTGATTACAATAACTCAAACAAAATGTTTCAGCGTCTATAATGATTACAACTAACAGTTTCCAGCAAAATGTTTCATGATCCCTGCAGATTCCTCTGACGCTCCAACTCCTTCCTCTGCCATGTTTTCTTTGAAATGTCACTCATACTCTTTCAAATATAATTGCATTTATCCATATTCTCATGAAACATTTGGGAATAATATATTTGAAATAAAAATAATTCCCAAATATTTTATGTCCTGGAGAATTAAATTTCCATAATTTAATTCATGCATGTGGTCTTTAAAACCATGTCTTGTTTTTCCCAATTCACCATTCACTATAAAAAAAACATTTACTGTTACTATTTCCTGTGAAAAACACTTACTGTGTAATGTTTTTTCCAATTTATTGTTTCACTGTGGAAAAAACATTTACTATGTGTTTTTTCCATTTTAGCGTCTTTGGTAAAATACCTTTTATCTTCTTCTTTTACTTCTGTAAAACCTTTGGATAAAAATTATCCAAGTCTTCGTTCATGTGCATATTCCCATTTAAATATTTTTCATGGAAATTAATCTCTTTGATTTGTAAAATGTAAATTTCACCTCTGTAAACAATTTCACCATGAGGAGGAATTTCTTTTATTGGAAATCCCATAATCATTATTGAAATGCACTCCTGGAAAAATGCCACACATAAAACATATGATAGATGTTTGCATTTATTATATCGGTCTTGGGATAAAGTGGTTTAATTCAAACTTCTTTACCTTCGATATGCTCCACGTAAAAACACGTGTCCACCAAATAAGCCACGGTAGTTTTCCCTGGTCAGTCTTTACATAATTAACCTCCTCGCTACTTTAATCTCTGATATGCATGTGCGCCCTCCATCCAACCTTTGACTTTTCCACATTATAAATTGAGATTTGTGCCCGTGATTTGAGGTGATTTCATAAATTAAATATTGGATTAAATATTAATATAAATATAAAAATATTTATATTAATAATAAAAAAAAACCCCTTTTTTTCTATTTTCGAAGGACTTTGGGCATATGAGGCTTAACACATGACTTTGTGGATAGGATAAGGGTGCTTAATAAAAGGAATATTTTTTTAATTTCAATGGGAATATGAGAATAAGGGTAAAAATGAATGAAGTGATGGAACTAAGGGATTTAGATAAGAATTAAGGCTAGGTATAGGCTTGAGATATTTGCCAACTTTTGAATCGTGGAGTACATGACTGTTTTGGATGATCCATTGGGTGAAGGATTTATGTGATGGGAGCTTGACGGAGCTGGTGAAAATTTTTGAAAATCTGAGTGGAAAGATAACACAAGGACAAGTTGCTTTGGAAAAATAAAATGCAAATCAGCAGGTGATAACACCATCAACTTCTCATATCGGGGGTTGGAAAAAATGATTTTGAGTAGACCACTTTTCTCCCCAATGTACCTTTGGTGTTGCCATGTGTCGACAGATGAAACCATAATGGTTTCCCTGGCCCACCTTCGAACAATTATCTTTCGCGTTGCTGCATTCCCCGATATGTGCCTTAGTCGTTGATTCGGGCTTCTTCAAGATCGACAATATACCGAGTTATACCTTTTGCGCCTCTGCTATATTTGTCTATATGTTTTTGGATATAGCTCGATCCCCCAAACTATCATATTTCCACAGTGATATAGCATTTCGCTAAATTTCCAAAATTTGGATCTTGATCTGAAAATTGTTATGGTGATAACATTCACTCCAACTGGGGATGTTATCCTCCCTGCAAGGTAGCAAAGAACTCATATATCTGGTGCCTGATCCATTGGGCTTCTCCCAAAACATGTGTGTGTACCTTGCTTTGTCCTATCACCAATGTCTACTGAAAGCCAAACTCTGCACACTACTCTCAACTGGATATTGAACATTGAATACACTGCTAAAATCTGACTGTACCTACTATTGGAAATCCAAACTGAAAAATGCTTGACCAACAGGCTTATTTGCATACTCCTATCTACTCTAACAGCTGAAATGAACTGCCAATTAAGTGAAATCAAAATGCCAATGCAACCATGCAATAATTTTATCCATTGTTTGTTTACTTAGCACAAGCTTTCTCCAAATCCTGCTTACTGATAATTCATTCAAAAATTCATCCATAAATCCAAATCTCAAAAAATTAAAAACATTTGGATTGTTCATTGCCTCCAACAAAACTGCAAATAGATCCTCTAAAGTATGCACAAAACAACAATCATGTTTCACCCCTTCCACTGTTTTATTGTTTTCATGTGATTTAACATGTTGATTGTCACCAAGAGGCTGAAAAATTTGCTGAGACTGTTGGAAATAACAATATTCTAAATCAGAAGATAGTGTTGGTTGAAATGAAACCCCTAGTGGAAAGAAATCCATGTCTAATAATGATGTTGATTTACTATCATCTTTATTTCCAAGTTGGTAGTTGAGCACAGGATGCAAATCTGAACTGAGATAACATTCCATGTAATCAACAACACGATCATTAAATGTATGAGAAGGTTGTTGGTCTTCCTCACTAATAACAATTTTCTCATGTAAAACAGTTCCACTGTGAATGCAATCAGACTTCCGTACTTCCTATGTTATCTTATGATTTGATTTCAACAATTCAAAGGAAGAAAATCATAATGGAAGATAGTTTTCATTTGCAAGTCCACTGCTTTCTTCATATTTAACATCATGCCTAGAGGATTTCTGATTTGAAACATTATAGACATTTCGTTTCAATAGTTCGAAAGAGGAAGGTTCTTTCACCTGATTCAAATCCTTCTTCATTTTCTTCACTACTGTCATAGGCACATTTTTCAATTTCTTTGGATTGTTGAACACACTCATTTTCAGATTCGTCTTCAACCAATGGCTGCAAATTTGTATTGACAAGACATACTACATAACAAGTAACAGGGTCATCAAACACATGAGGAGATTGTTGCAATTTCTTGTCAACTTTTTTCAGTGAATCAATGTGATTTGACATCAACACATATTCCTTTGCTTCAATGATTATCTTAGGATTTTCTTTCAACAATTTGAAAGAAGAAAAGCATAAAGGTAAATAATTCCCTTCAGCTGATTCAGCGCTTTCTTCTTTGTAACTGTGATATGTAGGTTGATTTCTCTCATTACACTATTGAAACAGAACAATTTTTGATAGAGAACATGAAGTTGGTTGTTTTAGGGAGTCAACATCATAATCATCATCATATTCATCATATATAGGCAAATCAGCAACATATGCAATGTCATCTAACAAGAACAAACTTGGAACATCAACATGTTCTTCAACAAACTGATTTGCAAATTCATCTTCTTGGATGTCTACAAATGAATACATAAAACAATCAACCCCCTGCTTATCATGGGATGGATCAGAAGTTAAATCAGCACCTCCTCTTTCAACAAGTGGAATATAATTTTTTGCAAAATCATTAGCATTGGAAACTTCAAGAGGATCTATGATATTGTCAATTCTATGCTCAAGATTCCAATCAACTATTTTCTGTTCATATTCACTTTCATGTTCTTGAGCATTCAACCCCTCATTTTGGATCTGTTTACATGCTTGGATGTTGTGTTGAATGTCCT